>PVJN01002904.1:0-109894 GCA_004026805.1 Lasiurus borealis | reverse complement strand
GTAAAAAATCAATAAAATATATATTTTTAAAAATTCTCAAATATGACACTGAGATTTTGACTATGAAAAGCCAATTTCAGGGAGGTACAGATCAATCTGCAAATAGGATTGGTTACCCATCCAACAACCATTCTTCCACTATCAGTCAAGGATCTTAGTTGCAAGCCACAGAAGCCAATTCTAGCAGACTACACAGAAACAGCTTATTTAGCTCAGAGTGCCACTGGGAGTCCTGGACAACAAGGTTAAGCTTCCAGAAATATATAAGAAATCATGGCACACAAGTATAAAAAATATGAATATGAATATATATATACTCCTCAATTTGTAGATTTGACTTTGAAATCATGTAAATATGTTACCATAAAACACAAATTGTAAGCCATCTCTGAAAACTGAAAGCAAAATGAAACAAAGGAACATAACAGTATGCCAAGTTGGTGGCATAACCACACAGAAGTGGAATTATTTCAAATGGCTTTACAACACCTTATTTGACTATATGTCCCTAATGGGTATGTTCTCAGCACAAAAATATGCCCCCTCTCTACTTTTATGGCAGTGATCATATCTTTGATGGTAGTGTTAGTAGTATTTTCTTTCTTTTTTTCTTTTTTTTTTATGACTGTTGTGTGTCTATTAAATTGTTAATTATGTTGATGTTAGACAATAGGATTTTAGCTATTTGAAAAGAGATAAAAATGTGAGTTTAAAAAGTTAAGTAAAAGCCCTTTATCTGTAAATTTAAAATACCAGTATGGACTCTTAATTTATTTTATAAAAATATAGATTAACATTGTATATAATTTTGATCACTGAAAATGCCGAAAAACATTGTGTACTCCTACAACCCAGATTACTATCTCTGAAACCTATTTCTAAAGGAACTAGTTGTCCTTGGAGAAATGATTGATTCACAGCCTACAGCAAAAAGTGAATAAACTGAGCTTAGGCATCTTATCACTTCAGATATTAAAGGCTTTATTAAAGATTATTGTTGTCATGTCAAAAGCACTCAGGAATCAACTTGAAAATACTCCCAGTGAACAAAGATGAGACAATTTGAGCATCAGTATGAATAATACTTGTAATCGATTAAAACACCTCAAGAATATTTAAAGCCATAAATTCAAAATGATATTTTAAAAAGATACACCATGGGATCAGTCACTTTTGGAACATGAACAACCCAAACTACAAACTGGCAAATAAGAAAACAACAATAGAAAAGTCAGATGTTTATGCAGTCTTTCTGGTATGAAATGTGCCTCAGGTACATTTACAGAAGTTTCTTTTTATAGAAGTGTTTGGTACCACATGAAGACTAGCTACTAGATTATTTAGCATTTCCACATCTCTACTTACTCTTTGACCACTATACTTACCATAATGGGAGTGATGTGCATTATACCTATTTCTAAGTCTTTAGGGTTTCTGTATAGTTTGGCATGTATCTTATTTCTTGTATGAATATTGTTGTTCCAGCATTTGGTTAATAAGTATTCATAACATATCGTGTGAAATACATCCTGTAGTGCTACAAACTTCCCTTCAAGGTGCTGTTTAATATTTTTGGCCAGATCTCAACCATGCTGATAGTAAGATTCATAGAGTTGCTTTTAAGCATTCATCTTTGATCACCCTGTTATTTTGAACTGCTATGGTCATTTTGTTTGAGGTGCCTTTTGTGATCCAATCTGAAAAATTTGATTTATTTGCTTCTTTGACTTTATTAACAAAAAGCCACTCCAATATGTTCCCAACATTTACAGGGAACTCATACAACTTAACAAAAGGGAGATAAACAATCTAATAAAAAAATGTGCAACGGACCATTTCAAAAGAAGACAGAAGGAAGGACAAGAGACATATGAAAACATGCTCAAAGTCACTAATTATTCAAGAGATGCAAATCAAAACAACAATTTGGTACCATCTCACATCTGTCAGAATGGCTATCATCAACAAATCAACAAACCACAAGTGCTGGCGAGGATGCGGAGAAAAAGGAACCCTCGTGCACTACTGGTGGGAATGCAGACTGGTGCAGCCACTGTGGAGAACAATATGGAGTTTCCTCCAGAAACTAAAAATGGAACTCCCATTTGAACCAGGAATCCCACTTGTAGGAATATATCCCAAGAAACTAGAAACACCAGTCAGAAAAGATATATGCACCCCTGTGTTCATAGCAGCACAATTCACCATAACTAAGATTTGGAAACAGCCTAAGTGTCCATCAGCAGATGAGTGGCTTAAAAAACTGTGGAACATCTACATAATGGAATACTACACTGCGGTAAAAAAGAAGGAATTCTTACCATTTGCAACAGCATGGATGGAACTGGAGAAAGTTATGCTAAGCAAAATAAGCCAGTCAGAGAAAGATAAATATCACTTGATCTCACTCATTTGTGGAATATAATGAACAACATAAAATGATGAACAAAAAGAGATCATAAATCAGACCATCAAACCTCAGAGGGAAGGTAGGGAGGGTAGGGGTAAGGGGGAGAGATCAACCAAAGGACTTGGATGCATGCATATAAGCCTAAGGGAATGGACACAGACAACAGGGGGTGAGGGCATGAGTTGGGGGGACATGGAAGAATAAGGACACATATGCAATACCTTAATCAATAAAGAAAATTTAAAAAATAGTCACTAACAGCATATTAAAATTTATTCAAACACACAAACTGCAGCCAGTGGTCCCAATAAGTCAGAATCAAAGCCATACAACAAGGTGCTGGTCCTCTGTGGTTTGCCCCTTCAGCATCTTCATCTCTTCTTATATCTCACTGATACCTCTGATAGTTACAAAATGTGCAGAAACAAAATTATGCCAGAAACGTCGGGGGCCCACATGGTTAACAAGGAAAAGTGTTAGGTGTGTGAGGAACAAACAGGAATTATACCACTTGTCACCCAGGGGATGCCAGTCTAACTCACTGCATCTGTCTGCCCTCCCCTCAGCCTGTGGGTCACCTAGGTCCTGGTGGGGACTCGGCCTGGAGAAGAGGCAAGGAAGATGCTCCAAGCGTGGAAGTATCTGGACTGAAGAGATTATTGTTGACCCAAAACCATGGACAGAACTCTGCAATAATAAACCAGCCTCTCCTTGGTGGAGAGAGGGAAGGAGCGAAGACTTTAGAGAGAGTTCCCAGGCTTATTTATAAGCAGCTTGGCTAGCGTGCCTCCTAGAAACCTTGACAATGAATCCTGCTCTTACTCCTGGAGCGCTGGGAAATTTTAAATTGGTAATAGGTGGCTGGCTGAGTAGACCTTGATTAAAACCAGCCCTCAGGGTTAGAGATGTCATCTATGTCTGGCTCACAGGGCATTGATATAGGGGGTCAGTGCCAGATTTTTACATCAGGATTAGATTGGGGACCTCTGAAAGTGAGTAGAATTCATAGAAAAAAAAACACAATAGGCTGGCAGATACAGATACTGGCATCCTCATCCTCAGTTACCATAAACATGTGGAACTTTTTTTAAACTTAAAATTATTTCAGTTCCTTCCTTGGTGACTTGCTAACAAAGCTTGAGTTGGGGCCAGATGCATGCCCCTCAGCCCTGAGTGTGGGCCCTGCTGCTTATCAGATGCCCCAGGGGTGGGGGCTAAACAGTCAACAGGATTTGGGCAAAAGGCCTGCATTTATCTCTGCTTTGTGTTCATGATTCTAATACATTACTTATTCGAATTGGTGAAAGAGTACCTCTTTCAAAGCGATTTGTCTTACTCCAGTAAAATGTTTGAAAATATGCTTTCATTATTATTTCTTGAATACTACATCCAATTCCATTTCTGAGATGGAATGGTACCCGAACTTTGTGGAGAGAGATGATGGTGCCTTCACTGTAATTTACCTAACATTTTGTGGGCTAATGTAGCTGTGGGACCAAAAGACTGTCAACCAGTACAAAGAAAAATGATTTTAGGAGAATTACTTACAGAGCAGCTAAAGAATATAAGCTAGCTAAATAATGATTTTTGAGTACTTGTCAAATACCTTGGTCTCACACCATTTCAAAAGCTGAATTAGATGTCTTATAGAGTAAGAGAAAAATTAACTCATCCATTTAATGACATCTGGATGAGCTGGAACATCTGGGTTGGATGTTTAAATGAACTGAAACCAGAAAATGTTTGTTTGTGTGTGTGTGTGTGTGTGTTTTAATCCCAATCCTGCTTTATTTATTACATTGGGGAAAGTGCTTAGGCAACAACATCTGTTTTCATGAACAATGCGATAGGAGAGCACACAGACAAAACATACAACCATAAACAAACAAGTCTGGGGGCAGACTCCTGTAGTTTAAAAATGGAATGATGTCAAACAGAAAAACCAGAAGGAGTATTTGTTTTCAGGGAGAATCAGCAGGCAAGGGAAGAGGCTAGAAAGAATGATAATGGCCTGCAGTAGGTCCAGAACCCATTCATTTTGTATAACTAAAATTTGTTATCCCTTGACTAACACCTCCCGTTCCTTTTGCTCTAGCAAACACTCTTCTACTCTATAGTTCTATCAGTTTGAGTTTTTAAAATTCCACATAAAATCATCATTGTGCCATGAGCCTATACTATACTCAATACTACTATATTGTATATTCAACAATTTGTGAAGAGGGTAGAATTTATGTAAAAGAAAAATAATATAGTAAAAGAAAAATTATAAATAAGTAAATAAATAAATAATAAGTAAATTGAAGGGAACTTTTGGAGGTGATGGATAAGTTTTTGGTCTTGATTGCGCTGATGCTCTTATGAGTATATGCTTAGCTTCAAACTCATCAACTTGTTTAATTATATTTATTATATTATATTACATATTATACAGCTTTTTTAATGTCAATCATACCTCAATGAAAGAATCATAATGGGTATGCATAAGGAAGAGCAGTCATTCATTTGTACATGGCAGCAAATAGTTAAGATTTAGTGTAGAATTACTGGTCTTGAAAGATCTCTGGGTACGATTTCAAAGGATTGTCTTGGATTCCAATATACAAGGCATATAACCAGTTTAAATGACAAATTCTTCCATATTTCAATTTTAGGACTACTAGCTATAGAAAAGAATCTGGTCGAAGGCCTCATTCCTAACTGTGCTAAGGTGCACAAAGCCTTGGGTTCCGTGGCTAATTAAGCAACTCCTCGATGAAATCAAGGGCCCAACTCCCTTTCCATCTTCCCAGTATGCCATCTTCAGCTTATCTCAGTGGTTCTCAACCTGTGGGTCGCGACCTATTTGGGGGTCGAATGACCCTTTGACAGGGATCGCCTAAGACCATCAGAAAACACAGATATTTACATTATGATTCATTAACAGTAGCAAAATTACAGTTATGAAGTAGCAACGAAAATAATTTTATGGGTGGGGGTCACCACAACATGAGGAACGGTATGAAAGGGCGGAGGCATTAGGAAGGTTGAGAACCACTGGCTTATCTGCTTACTGGTTATACTTGACCACATGGTTGCATGTTGGCTGCAGTGTCCACATTTGGCTGAAAAAACATAGGAGTACTTCCGCGTTGCATCACTTTTTTGTTATGGTTAAGAAATAAAACCTTTCTTGGAAGATGTCCAGCAGGCTTGTCCTCAGTTCTGATTAGAATTAGGCCACATTTCCATGTCCTTTCCAAGAAGAGGGTAGGCAGAGGGAAACTTTCTAGTAGGAGAACACCACCGAGCCACTCTGGCTGGGCTTTCATGAACTATTTTAAAGCATTACACTCCTACATACTTCAACATGCATTTCTAAAATATATGGCCATTATCTTGCATAACCAGAAGTTGAGCATCAACCGATGAACCAGGAAATTGTGGTTCATTTCCAGGTCAGTAAGTCACTATCCTACCTAACAAAATGAATAAAAATTCCTTGGAGCCCTAGCTGGTTTGGCTCAGTGGATAAAGTGTTGGCCTGGGGACTGAAGGGTCCCGGGTTCGATTCCAATCAAGGGCACACGTCCGGGTTGCAAGCTTGATCACCAGTGGGGGGCATGCAGGAGGCAGCCAATCCATGGTTCTCTCTCATCATTGATGTTTCTATTCTCTCCAGCTCTCCCTCTGAAATTAATAAAAAAACAATTCATTGGAATTGTGTAAAACCAAGTTCATAATCAGAGTATTCAATTGTCTTTAAAAAGTTTATTTTACAATTAATTTATTCAATCAGAACCCAAACAAGCACGAACCATTACATTTGATTGCAATGTCTCTTAAGAGTCTCACATCCAGTTCCTTGCTGCTCCCACTTTACTTCCCCTGCCCACCCTCCATGCCATGAATTTGGTGGACACATCAAGTTTTTGAATTTTTGGATCCTTAGTACTCAAAGTATAGTCTGCTGACTAGCAGTACTGGCATGATCTGGGGCTTTTCTAAAATGTAGAATTTTAGGCCCCACTCCAAGCCTAATGGCTCAGAAGCTGCATTTAAATAAGACTCCCAGGTGAGTTGCACCCATTAAGGGTAGGGAGCCCTACTCAAGAATGCCTTTCATTCTATATTTGTCTCCGTGCTTCTTTGTGATGTCATTTCCTTATTTCTCCATCCTCGTTTCCTACAATTGAAAGTTAGCTCTATATTAGCAGGGTTTCAATGCCAGTTGTTCTCAAATTTGACTGTAAAGGCTTAATTGCTGGTTTCTCTTGCTTCTTGAATTGGCTTGGGCTTCATTATCAGAAAATTATATTTTACTGACATAATGATAAGCCATATAAAGGCATCAATAAAAAAGATTTTACCTTCTTATCCTGTTAAGTCCAGGTTTTTAAATATTAACCAAAATATTCAGGTAACCCTAGTAGGGTTATATTGCACTGGACTTTAGTGAAACAACAGTAGTAAAACATACATGGTTTTACAATGACCAAGCCCATTTTACATAATTTCACTAGAGTGCACAATGAAAGCATAATTATATATAGCAATCTATTTATGATATAAACTTGAGTTTATTTATTAATTTACTAATTCCCCTCCTTACTAATGATATGTAGAAAAAAGTCAGTCCTTAGCATATTATGACTAGGAAATGGTCCTTAGCATATTATGACCAGGAAATTGGTCCTGATTTGGAATTGTTCACTGATCTTCCAATCTCGCACCTCTTTGTGTTCATAATGTTCTTCTTATTCTTTTTCCTGATGCCCCACTCCAACATGGTTGTGTTCTTATTTTAGGGCTTTCCCCCTCACCTTCTGTTTATGACTTTGCTCAAAATTTCTTTAAGTCTTACGGTAGGCTGAATAGTGGCTTTCTTCTCTCTCACATGCTTCTTCTTGGCACTCATATTGATTCTCAAAACTTCTAGCTGGGTAACTTCCAATTCTAGCCTTCAACACCAGCCTCTCCTCTGAGCTTGGTTCCAACCTCCCTATTGCCCAATCAAATTTTCACATGAGTTTTATTGCCGCATCTCAAAGGTTGCGTGTCCAAGATTGGATTCTGTGCCCATTTGGCAATTGTTTAATGCTCTTATTTTGGCACATATCACAGCGTGTCTTGTATGGTAGTTATTTACAGATTGCAAACTCCTCGTCTGTATCTTCCTGCCTCGTCTTTGACTCTGTTAGCTTGCATAAAGATTCTGTAGTCATTCATCTCGACAACATCATGCACTTACTTGATAATTATAACATGTTCAATAATATTCTTGGATATAAAAGCTCACATTAAAAATGTGGCATAACATAGCTGAGCACAGTAGGAATCGCCCCAGTTCAAAGTGGCAGAAAAAGAGAAAGTCACTTCCCTATTAATTTTATAGAAGGCAGTTCTGATTTCCCCGTTATTTAAATTTCAGTGCTAGCAGGCAGCACCGCTGTGGATGTTTAATTAGGGTTGGAGGTGCGCGCGGTTGCTAAAATGGGGAAGACACAGCTTACATTTCCCAAAAGAACACGAGAGCTAGCTAGTAGCAGTTGCTTCCCCGGAGCGTCACCAGTTAGAGCTCATTGCTGGGATAGTGTGGATTTTGTTCTAAATTTGAAATCACATCCTCACACTGTGTCTCCCCCATTGGAGTAGGAGTAGAGTGATAAACACCTGCCAGGCACCTAGAGGTTTGGCAGAGCCTCTTACGTAGAAAAATGGGAAATCAAGACAGCACAGATTGTTTCTTCTGGCAGGATATTTTTATCGCCGCGCCCATGGAGATACAGCTATAGCTACATTAAAGAATTATTTCTCTCGGCTCAAAGCAGTGTGCATTATTTACATATCATTATGTCTGCTCATCGTTTTTATTGTTGACTGTGTTTAAGAATACATTTTCAGTGATGCTGGTAGATCAAATAGATCCAGTCTGAAAGGCAGTAACAATAAAACAGAGAGCATGTCCACCTGTTATGAGAACAAGTGACAATAGCCATATCTAAAAGCATTCCCATTACTGATTACAACATACTACAATTGACAGCACAAACTTGCACTGTTCTCCTCATTAATTTCGGTTGGTCTGAATGTTCTTGGCCTAGATTTCTTGGCATCGTGATCAAACTTGGATGCCGGCCTCTGATTCGGTTTTGGCTATGCTTGTGATTCCTCTTCTTGACTTCAGACCCTCTGCCCAGCTTTCCACCTGCTTTTTCCTTTGGTTTTGCGTCTTGGTGTCAGTATCTAGCACTGGCACTCTTTCTTTGCATCCCTCCACCACCCCTCACTGACATCATCGGCCCCCAGTGACCGTTCATTGCATGGAGAATTAGACATATGGATTCGTGCAATGGTCTCTGGTCACCTGCATCTGTTCTTCATCTTGGCGCTCGGTAGAGGAAATCTAATTATGTCTCTCTTCTGCTTGGAATCCTTCAATTGCCTGTAGGATAAAATCTAAGCTTCTTAGTATGGAATTAAAATGGATTTTCATCATTCAGTACAAGCCTTTGATGCTTTCCCCATTTTCAGTTTCTGTTTCTGTCCAATGAACCTATTCACAGATCTGCAAATAACCGATGTTCCCTTAAGTCTTTGTTCCCTTAAGTCTGGAGCAGTCTCCCTGTGCCTCTCTAGTAAACTCATCTTCCTCCAAGACTTAGCTCCTCAGGAAATTTTCCCTGATTGAGGCCTATTTTAACATACTTAATGCACACACGCACAGGCTTGATCTTGCTTTTGGCCCTAAAGATGGCTTCTGTAATTAGGGAAATGACCTTGTTTTCTATCCTAATAGAGATCATAACAGCTTTAAAGAGATGTAACAAATGGAGAACAAAGGGAAGCAGAAATTCTCCTACTACCAAGACCAATTAAGTGTTGGGTGAATGTAATATTAAAAAAAATCTGTTGATGTAATGACTGATTTTCAGAATTGGTGCCAGATATAAATCCTTAGATTAAATGAATACTGTGAGTTGTGAGCAGGCTAAATTAAAACAAGTCACACCAAGAATGGTATTGCCACTAGAATAGAAAAGATGGGGTTTGACTTCAAATTGTAGAAAATATAATTAGTAGTAACTTTATAGAATAGATGCTTTTCTAATATAACAGCATTCTAGAAGTAGTGAGTTTCTACTTTAGTCAAGTGACTCTACGATGACTCACTCCTAGAATGTTGTTGCATTAGATAAGCATCTATTTTGTAAAGTCACTACTAATTATATTTTCTACTATTTGAAACCAAACTCATTTTATTCTAGTGGGAATTTAACAAGCCCATCTCTCTTCCAGATCAAGAAAGGTTGTGGTGAAGAAATGGATTAAGCTGTTCACTGGGGTGGCAAAGATGACTAAGACAAGTCCTTGGCACAGGAGATCACAGTATAGGAGAGAGAAATTTACATTTAAAGTGGCAAGAAATAGAGCCTTGAAAGCTCTTAGTCATGGATCTAAAATAATGAGGGGAGTGCTTTAGGAACATTAGTTTGGTATCTTAATAAAAATGATTGAAAACCTGATGGGAATATAGCTGTCTGTATGACAGATTTTTTTATTTCATTTAAACCTTATGACAAACCAAAAGAAAAGTACTGTCTGTGTTTTAGGGAGGCCCATGCAATTTAAATAACGTGCTCAAGATCAGACAGCAATAAGATTAAAGTCTGGTTTATTCAATTCTAGAGGCCAGGCTCCTACTGCTTTTTTTTAAAGTTGTTACTACACACACACACACACACACACACACATATATAAATGATGAGAGAGAATCACTGATCAGCTGCCTCCTGCATACTCTCTACTAAATGGTATTGAACTGTGACCTCCTAGTTCATAGGTCAAAACTCAATCACTCAGACACACCACCTGGGCTCCTACTGCTTCTTTTTTCATGCCACATTGTCTCTCCTGGGCCACCGGCTGCCCTTGTCTTCTTCATTACCTCAATTGCAGGGGATGCCCCCAAGGTAGGGAGAAGAAATGGGAGTCAGGGAGACAAATTAGAGAGGCAGGCATGAGGATGAAAACGAAGGGCATTTGCTAGAGGAATGGTGAGCCTTAGTGATGGACAGACATGGGATGGAGGCTGCTGAAGCATCACAGGGACATCAGGGGTCCCGATTAGTTCCCCTGCCTTTGAGAGAAGACTTAGTATTCATTGCTTCCCTCCTTCTTCTATTCCTTAACCCATAATCTACCTTCTGCCTCCTCAACTATTTTTCTGAAACTTTTCTCTATTTATTCACCTTTGGCCTACTAAATAAAAACATATTTTTTTCATTTCTTTTTTTCTATTTCTTTTTCCTTTTTTTTTCTATTTCCTTCACTTTCTTTAAAATTTCTCCTACATAGGCCTCTCCACAAAACTGGATGTCTTCCTGGAGAAACTCACTATCTTTTTAAAAAATCTCTCCTTTTCCCTACCTTTTTCCTACCTCCAGAATTATTTGTGGATGTCTCACTTCTCTATCTTTTTTAATTGGCTCCAATTTTTTTTCTTCTTCTGTCTTCTAAATGAGTTCTTAGGTTATGTCTTTTATTACAATGATCTTTAAGTTTGCCTCCTCCTAGAAATCTTCTGAACAGTCCCACTCTCCTATGATGCCCATTCTCCATAACTCTTTGCTTATAACTAACACACGGCATATGTGTGTGTGTGTGTGTGTGTGTGTGTGTGTGTGTGTGTGTGTGTGTGTGCTTAATCATACTAACATATACCTTGTTTAAGGAGTAATTTTTATATTTTCCAATACTCTCCATAGTGCTTAACATTCTTGTGCCTAATAAGCTCTGTTCATTTATTTATTTATTCATTAAAAATATATGAATAAGAGGCACAAAAAAAGCAACAGAAGAATAAATATAAAAATATGAAGCAGCGATTTTAAGGGGTAGGCTTATACAATTGCGGAGTTATTGGGCCTGGCAAGTCTGAATTTCACCGGCAAGTGGCGGGTTGGAAATTCTGGCAAAAGTTGATGTTCTAGTCTTGAGTCAGGAAGTAGAATTCTTCCCTCATTTGGGGACCTAAGTCTTTTCTCTCAAGACCTTCAATTTCAATTAGATGAGGCTCTCTGTATTGTGAATGGTAATCTGTTTTTATTCAAAGTCTACTGATTTAAATGCTAATTACTTCTGTAAAATACCTTCAGAGCATCATGAAGATTGGTGTTTGACCCAAAACTGGACACTGTAGATTAGCCGTATTGACATGTAAAATTCATCATCGCAGGATGGAAGCTAAAGAACCAGGCGAAGTTTGGCTCAAGACAGGAGAATCAGTGTCTCCGATGCAAATAGGGAAAGAGGAGGATGGGTACTGACGTGAGTAGACAGGGAGTTCCCATCAGATGGCCTCTATTTCTCTGTGAAGTGGAGAAGATCTTCTGGGATGGGAGAAAGCGATCCAAGATTTGAAGATAACAGATGACATTTGTAAAATTCACTGAAGTGAGAGAGAAAATGAATTGCCAAGAGAAATAAAGTGAAAATGCTGTGCAGAGAGCTATGGGCTGGTTATCACAATCTTAGAAGCAGTGCAATTTCCTTAATAAATACTCACCGAATAGCTCTTAAGATCATATCTTCACAAGTGTTTACAGAGTAATGCTCTTTACTTTCAACTGGCAAGCGCCACTCTTCAGTTAACCTTTAGGTCCCATAATCTCTTATCCCATCTATGAGCCCTAAGTAATGTCGACTGTGATCTTGTTTGAAGATGTTATTGTTTGCCTTGTAACACTTGCATATAATAAACATTAAAGTTTAGAGTGGTACACAGGTGAGTTGGAATATCACCTTTAGGAGAAAAATATGACCTTTGGGACTAGAGGTGCTTTACAGACCCACTGCTCTGTGACTCAGTAACAACACAGTCCTTTTGCCATCTTTCAAAGAAGAAGCTCACACACCGTGTAATAGGCTCTCCACAGGTATTTAAATAAACAAATGAAGGTGCTGGTTTTCTTGATTCTTTTTCTACATTTTTGCCTCTTCGCATATCTTGCCACAGAAAGAGGCTAGGAGGCAGAAATTATCTAAAAGCTCTGACTCAGTGTTCTCTCTTGCTGTGTTTGTTTGAATTATCTGATAAATGTACTTGTTTACTGAGATGCAGTGTGAGGCAAAGAAAGTATTTTTAAACCATTAAAAATATGTTTAATAGGTGTCAGAAGACATAGGTAGATGGTGGCAAACTCAAATCCCTACAGAAATATAGCATATCTGCTGTAGCCACACATGGCATCTTCTGGAAGATCTTACAATCTTTGACTTACATTTAGTTCAGGCTTTATTACTTACTAGAGGCCCAGTGCACAAAATCTGTGCACGTGGATGGGGGGTCACTCAGCCCAGCCTGCACCCTCTCCAATCTGGGACCCCTCGAGGGATGTCCAACTGCTCATTTAGGCCTTATCCTACCAGGACTGCTGGCTCCCAACTGCTCGCCTGCCTTCCTTCCTGATTACCCCTAACAGCTTCTGCCTATCAACCTGATCACCCCCTCACCACTCCCCTGTCAGCTTGATTGATTTCTAACTGCTCCCCTGCCAGCCCGATTGCCCCTAACTGCCTTCCCCTACTGGCCTGGTCCCCCTAACTGCCCTCCCCTGCCAGCCTCATCGCCCCTAACTGCTCTCACCTGCCAGTCTGGTCCCCCCTGCAACCTCTCTCCCCTGCAGGCCTGGGTCTCCCCAAACTGCCCTCCCCTGCAGGCTTGGTCTCCCTCAACTGCCCTCCCCTGAAGGCCTGGTCACCCCAATTGCCTCCCCTGCTGACCTGGTCACCCTTAACTACGCTCCCCTGCCAGCCTCATCGCCCCTATCTACTCTCTCTCTCTCTGCTGGTCTGGTCCCCTGAAATTCCCCTTCCCTGCAGGCCTGATCACCCCCAACTTCCCTCCCCTACAGGCCTGATACCCTGCAACTGCTCTTTCCTGCAGGCCCAGTTAACCCCAACTTCTCTCTTCTGGTGGTCTGGTCATCCCTTATTGCCCTCCCTTGCAGGCCTGGTCCCTCCCAACTGCCCTCCCCTGCTGGCCATCTTGTAGCAGCCATCTTGTGTCCACATTGGGGCAGGATCTTAGACCACATGGGGGCAGCCATCTTATGTGTTGGAGTGACAGTCAATTTGCATATGACTCTTTTATTAGACAGGACTAGTGCTATGACTTACATAAATAATTCAACCTCTTTTGGCTTTGTGTTCTTTATCTCTAACATGTTAATAATACCTTTGTTATCTGGGGCATAAGGTAATGATGGAGATTAAGTGAAATAATGTTAAATAACAGAACAAGTCATACCAATATAAATGATTAGTCAAGGTTCTCCATCAAACAGAACAAATAGGATATATACATGCCTATATACAATTCTATGAGAGAAATTTAACTTAAGGAATTGACTCCCACAGTTTTGAGGGCTGGCAAGTCTGAACTCTGTAGAGACAGCCAACAGCCTGGAAATGCAAGAAAGAGTTGTTGGGGTTTTGAGTCTCATATCTGCAGGTTGGCAACTCAAGCAGGGTTTCTGTGTTGCGTTTTCTTTGGGAAACCTCAGTCTTAGACTTTAAGGCCTTTAGTTGATTGAATGAGGCCCACCCACATTATGGGAGATACAGTGGTACCTCGAGATATGAGTTTAATTCATTCCGTAACCTTGAGGCATGGGAAACTATGAGACGCTCTAGTCGTGGTAAACTGGTGGGTCATGTGCAGCTGGCCAATCCACAAGATTACTCCTATCTCAAATGTTGCTCGTATTTCAAAGCAAAAATCGCACGCTAGACGGCTCCTATCTCAAAAATCTCGTATGTTAGGGCACTCATATCTTGAGGTACCACTGTAATCTACTTTACTCACAGCCTATCCATTTAAGTGTTACTTGCAAATAAAAAATATCTTCACAACAACATGCAGATTGATGTTTGACCAAACAACTGGGTATATAATAGCTTAGTCAGTGATGCATAAAATTAACCATCACACCACAGCATTATGATTAATACCAGGCTCTTGAGATAGGCTGCCTAGATTTAATTCTAAGTTTGCCTTGTGGGAGCTGAGTTTCCTTGAGCAAGTATTGTACCCTCTCTGTGATTCAGTATTCTCATCTGTTAAAGCACCTGATAGAGTTATCATGAGATTAGTTGATACATGTAATGTGTTTGGAATAGGGTAATACAGGATAAACATGCAGAAAATTATGGCTATTGTTACTAAACATATATAATTATATCACCATTTTAAAATCTGGAATTACAAGATACAATTTTTAAATGGAAAAGAAATTTTTATGTTTGTTAGTCTTGTTTTTCTTCCCCTCAAGTTTTAGATAGAGCTGAAACCAGTTTGGCTCAGTGGATAGAGTGTCGGCCTGCGAACTGAAGGGTTCCAGGTTCGATTCTGGTCAAATGCATGTATCTTGGTTGCAGACACATCCCCAGTTGGGGGTGTGAGAAGGCAGCTGATTGATGTTTCTCTCTCATCAATGTTCCTAACTTTCTATCCCTCTCTCTTCCTCTCTGTAAAAAAAAATCAATCAAATATATTTTTTAAAAAGTTTTAGATAAAAATATAATAAGCAATCATTTGGAATGCCACCATCTCAATATTCTGTCCCAATATCACCATTAACACATTTTCTTTTTCAGACCTTTCATTCTCACATTTGGTTTACAGAATATTCATAAATATGGAAGAATATTGACTTTTTAAAGATGGTAGTTAAAAGCCTCACTACTTGTAGTTTATTAGAGAGCCAGCAAATTAGTTAGCCATCTGTCAGCTAAAATACCTCCTACTTTGTAGAAAGTATCTAGGTGATGGATTCTTAATGTCATTCAAAGTTATTCATTACTTTTTGCCATAATATCAAAGAGTTATAGTTTATTTACTTCTCTGCATCTGAGTGTACCAACATCATCTAAAAACAATTTGTTGATATGTGATTTTATTGCTGATGCTTATGTGTTTTAGCATTGCCAACTCTTATTGGTTTTTCTGAATTACTTAATTAACTGTGGGCTTTCCTTCAGTCACATAAATGCATAGTTCCAGTTCCATCAAAATAACTGCAGATCTGTGGCTGCTGTATATGTCTCTTCATCAGATCTGTTTAACCAGGAACTGATTTAGTCTAGGAAAAGACAATGGAAATAAAAAAGGAATTTGAAATTTTAAAAAGTCAACTAGGTAACTTTAATATTAGAGCAGATCTAATACTTACCTATTTTTGAGCCAAAACTTTAACATGGACTTACTAAATTATGAATGAGTAAAAAGTAAAATTTTATTGTGCTCACTGAGATAAGATGAAAAACTGGCTACCACGCAGGCTCTCACAGGCTGGCAGTGAGTTGCTAGGCCCACTCTGGCCCTGGGCCTGGATCCTGGCTTGGTACATTTAGAACCTAAATTTCATCAGTTCCTTTGCTGAGTTGGTTCTCAGGAACAACTCCCAAGAATCAGAATCATAAATGAATGCTACATATAATCAGAATGTTGTTTTATTCATTTATATTGGAGACTGTTTCTATGTAAAGATTAGTAGAAGATAACACCTCTCTGAAAACTTGAATTAGTATTTAAACTGTTTGGAGAGTCCACAATTAGGATAAAGGAAACTGGACAGTTGAATCTGTGCTAGAGGAGCAATTTGGCTTTTTATTATGGGCCAAATCATTTCTTGGCGTGCTGGGTTGCAGGGTACTTTGAGATGACATTTTAGGCCAGTAAAAAAGTACACTATGGTTGAATAAAAGCTCCTAACATCTGTCCAAGATTTCTGGTGTGAGTGGAGCATGCCATGTATCTGCCATCTTTGATAAAGGCCGTTGAAAAAAAAAACAACACAAAAAACTCACTCCTATTCTTGGTCTCAAATATCACTGATCTGAAATGCCAAACTTGTTCATAAGTGAAGTTTCTATAATGTGTGAATTAGTTTGTGGGCTCTGTCTTTAGTCCCTTAGCCAAATTCCCTATTTATATGCTAATATCACAATTATATCTTAATTAGTAGGACTTTATAACTTTTTGCTGCAATTGAAGAAAATTCCCCGATTTATTTTTTTTTTTTTTTCTTTTGAAGAGTTGTGGATCTCCTCAGGACTCTGATCTCCAGTATTCAGAGTCACCTTGCCAAGTTACACACACACACAAAAATCATGCTGAAATTTTAATTAAAATTCTATCCAACTTTAAGTTAATGAGTTAATCTTTCTTTTTTGTTTTTTTAAATAAATCTTTATTGTTCAGATTATTACAATTGTTCCTCTTCCCGTGCCCCACCATAGCTCCCCTCCACCCAGTTCCCACCTCATCCTCTGCCCTTACCCCTTATAGGTGTACGATTTTTGCCCAATCTCTTCCCGCACCCCCCACTCACCTCTTTCTCTCTGAGAATAGTCAGTCCACTCCCTTTCTATGCCCCTGATTCTATTATATTCACCAGTTTATTCTGTTCCTCAGATTTTTAATTCATTTGATTTTTAGATTTACTTGTTGACAGATATGTGTTTGTTGTTCATAATTTTTATCTTTACCTTTTTCTTCTTTTTCCTTTTCTTAAAGAGTACCTTTCAGCATTTCATGTAATACTGGTTTGATGTTAATGAATTCTTTTAGTTTTTTCTTATCTGTGAAGCTCTTTATCTGACCTTAATTCTAAGTAAAAGCTTTGCTGGGTAGAGTAATTTTGGTTATAGGTTCTTGTTATTTATCACTTTGAATATTTCTTGTCATTCCCATCTGGCCTGCATAGTTTCTGTTGAGAAATCAGCTGACAAGAGTATGTGTGCTCCCTTGTAGGTAATTAGCTGTTTTTCTCTTGCTGCTTTTAATATTCTCTGTCTTTTGCTCTTGGCATTTTAATTATGATGTGTCTTGGTGTAGTCCTCTTTGGATTTTTTTTTTTTGTTTGGGGTTCTGTGTGCTTCATGGACTTATAAGTCTATTTCTTTCACCAGATGGGAGAAGTTTTCTGTCATTATTTCTTCAAATAGGTTTTCAGTCTCTTGGTCTCTCTCTTCTTCTGGCACCCCCAAAGGCTTCTTACACTATCTTCATATTTTTGCATTCTTTTTTTTTTTGCTTTTCCTGTTGGGTGTTTTTTGCTTCTTTGTATTTCAAATCTTTAACTTGATTTTTGGGATCTTCTAGTCTGCTGTTGGATCTGTGTATGTTATGTTTTATTTCAGTCAATGTATGCTTAATTTCTAGTTGGTCCTTTTTCATCTCCTCTTGGGTCTCACTAAATTTATCCATCTTTTCCAGGAAATTCTTGAAAAACCTTATAACCATGGTTTTGAATTCTATATCCAGTCATTTGTTTTCCTCCATTTCTTTTGTTTGTGATCTACTCCTTTGTCTCGGCATTTTCACTGCTTCCCTGAGTTGATAGAGTGGTTTTGTGTGCTAGGTGTCCTATGGGGCCCGTAGTTCAGCTTCCACAGTTACCTGAGGTGGACACTCTTGGTGCAACCCTTTGTGGGCTGTGTGTCCAGTCTTGTAGTTAAGCCTTGATTATTGTTGGTACCACTGGGAGGAATTGAACTACAGGCTAATTGGCTGTGAGGACCAACTGTGTCTACGTAGGGAGAACTTCTGTGCTAGAGACACTCTTATGAGGCAAGACTTTCAAAAGCCTCTGTGCTCAGCTTGGATGGTGCAGAGTCTCAGGGCCTTGCAGACAGCAATAGCTTCCCTTCAGCTCTGCCCTAATAGGCCCCCGGGTCTCAGTATCCCTCAGTAATCATTGTAATCACCTCTGAGAGAAAGCTGCCCTTGAGTTTCGCCCACTGCCAGACAGTCTAGTTTCCCCCAAATGAGTCTGGGTCTGCAGAGTCTCACCCAGAAATAGAGTTCAGCACAGTCAGAAACTTTTGCCTCCCTCTGGATTGAGAAAGCCAACCATATACTCATTTGCCAGCCCTCTCCACACTTGCGCCTCTGTACCTCTGCCTTTCGTAGTTCCTGTGAGTCTTAGTGTGCTTTTCTCTTTCCTTATACTGTAGTTGTAGAATTTCCATTCAGTCAGCCTTCCTGTCGTTCTGGATGATGTCCATTTTGTCTTTTAGTTGTAGTTTTGAAATTGTTGTGTGAGGCAGCAGTTTAGGTGTTGACCTATGCCGCCATCTTGGTTTCTCGAAGTTAATTTTTCTTTTCAAGAATATGGTATATTGCTCTAAACATATCTTTCCATAAAATTTTATTATTTTCTTCAAAGTTATTGTATATCTTTATAAGTTTTTTGTGGTTGTTATTATAAATAGTAAAGTTGCATTATTGATTTGTTGCGGGTTTAAAGAAATAAAATTGATTTATTTACATCAATTTTTTCTGAGCAGTTCTTTTAAACTTTATTAATCCTAATAATTTTTCTATAGATTCTTTGGGTTTTCTGTGTAGATAACAAACTAGATTATCTATATCATCTAAATAATTGCAGTATTTATTTTTAAGTTTCAGCATGTATCCTTTTAACTTTATTATTATTATTTTTTGGACTATTTCCCAGGCTATGATCTTTAGAAAAATGCTGATTAGAAATTGTGATAGTAGGAATCATTGTATGGTTTTCTTGTGTGTGTGATTTAAAATATTTATTGATTTCAGAAAGGAAGGGAGAGGGAGAAAGAGACAGAAACATCAATGATGAGAGGAAATAATTATTTGGCTGCCTTTTGCACATCCCCAACTGGATGGAGCCTGCCACCAGAATCAATCCCAGGACCCTTCAGTCCACAGGTTGATGCTCTATCTACAGAGCCAAAATGTCTGGGGCTGTGTGTGTGATTTAAAAAAGACTGTTTATAACATTTCAACATTAAATAAAATTAAAGTTACAAGGCTTTTATAGAGTTCCTTTATCAGGGTATGAGTATTGCCTTCCACTCCTACTTAGATAAGACATTTAATCATGAATGGATGGTAAATTCTGTTAAATGTTTTTCCTAAATCTACAAAGAAGATCATATGTTTTTCTTCTTTCATATATTGGCATTTAATGTGTTGATTGATTTACAAATATTCAAACAACCTTGAAATCTCATAATAAACACAACTTGGCAATCACATATCACATATTTAATACATTGCTAGATTGATCTGCTATTATTTTGTTTAGGACTATTATACTCATGCAAAGATACTTAATTCTTCCTCAAACTATCTTTGGATTATATAAGAACTGAATAAATAACTATCCCAGCACAAAAATATAGGGTCCTTCTAGATTTTCCTAGAAGAGGAAACTTAATTTTTGGAATTAAAGTCACTACAAAGTTATTGGAAGAATTAGAGAAGCACAAAAGAAAAAAATTAGTTACCCAATGAAGGTAAAGAAAGGCTAAAGGAGCAAATGTAAAAATGGTGTTATCCAATACTAATTATTGCAATGGTTCTGGGGCTGTTGCAGTTTAAAGGAAATGACCAAGAAGTTAACTCACTTTTATAGATGCTGCCACTGTCCACCTGAAGCAGCCACACTGGCTGAGCTGGCAGAAATAGAAAACAAGACACTTTTCTAATTTTTTTTTCATTTTTAAATCTCTTTTCAGTGCCTCACATTAGTAGAAATTAACAGGAAGCCATAGGACAAATAGACTATGAAATATAGTTTGCAGGCTTCCAGCTCCAGAGGTATAGGAAAAGTATACAGGGGAAGTGCACATAGAGGGACTTCATTATCTACCATAGTATAAAGATTCATACCAACTCATAAAAAGAGCCAGGGAATGTTCTTTCTTTTTTATTGAATCTTTGTTCATTGAATATTGGGTAGTATCAGCTGCTACACCATCTGGGCTTGGTATTTTATTTTTAAGAAACATTTAAACTATTACTTAAAGATTTAACTATGCATTCACTACTGAAGTTCTATTTTTATAATGTGATAAGGGGTATGGATGATCTAGCTATTGTTCTGACTTACTTTCTATCTCGCTCTTTCTGTCTCCTAACTTTTTTTAATTATTTTAATCTATATTCCCCTGTATTTTCTGAGCTTCTGATTATCCTTAGGTGTTAGGTTCGAATCTCTACATTTGTAACTCAGCTCTAGCTTGTTGTATGATTTTTCAGAAAGTTCTGCTTTCCTTTCCTGTAAAATGGAGGTAATGATATTCTCCACTTTGTAACACTGTTGTGGTAATCAGATTAAGATGATGCTGGTGTTAGCTCCATGCCCAGCATGCAAAAAGATGTCCAAGAAATGGTAACTATTGTTATTGATTTTATCCCTGCCATTGTTGCCTTTAATATTGGAGCCACGACGTCAATATTAGTTCTTTAAAAAAGAATTGACATCCCAAGTTACAGACTAAACATATCAGACCAAGAGCTACAGGCACAATTCTCTGATGTGGCCAAGCCATAGCTCACACAGCCGCCAAGCAAGAGGCCTAAAAGTCACCAAGAAGTATGAGCTTCCTGCATCCTGCCAGAGGGAGAAAGGAAACTTGTGGGTTTGGGGGCACCAAGGTTTGTGCTGAGAGAGGAGTCAGAATTCAGACCATCCTCACTGCCATTGTGTTTGCTATTTTTTATTTATTTATTTTTATTTTTTAATTTTATTGATTTTTTACAGTGAGGAAGGGAGAGGGATAGGAAGCCAGAAACATCAATGAGAGACAGACATCGATCAGCCGCCTCCTGCACGCCCCCTACTGGAGTTGTGCCCGCAAGCAAGGTACATGCCCCCAACTGGAATCGAACCTGGCTGGGACCTTTCAGTCCGCAGGCCGATGCTCTATCCACTGAGCCAAACCGGTCTCGGCCTAATTGATGTTCTTGATTATCTTCATCTAAGCCCTGTGCCATGATAGGGAAAAGCTCCATATGTAACTCCTTTTTAATTGCATATTTCAGTTTCCCCAGTTTTCTCCTTCTGGCTCAGAAAGCAATCACCTAATAATATCATATGAACGAAAAAACATTTTTCCATTTTACAAAATTGCAAGTAGTTCTGTTATTCAATTAACATAATACTTTTTTTTCCTGAATATAACCTCCTGTCCTAAATTGAAACCCTAAATGGGCTGCAGACATGTAGCCAAATTAGAGAATAGTGTACCCACAGTTTTTCTATTCCTATATTAGAAAATATTTTTTTCTAATTATTTTCTGGCATACCTATCTATTTAAGTCATAGAATCAGTTTCAGTGTATTTCAATTGTTTCAAAGAATATAAAACACCATCACCATAATTACCTCCATATCTTTATAAATATTGCAATATCTGTAATGGGAATGTAATCTTAATAAAATCTATATTGTCTTTGAGAACATTTCATGGGCAGAATTGGTATTAATAGAAATACTTTATGTATTTTATTTCATCATTGACTAAAGGAATCATTTTCTTCCCAAGGTTAATTATCTCTGTCTTCTAAAAATACTTGGTGGCTAATTAAAATATTTAAATTTTTTTCTGTTTAAAATGCAAGGCACAACATATTATAACAAATTTTAATTTTGTGTACATATATAGTTCTGGTTATGAGCTAACGAACACAATTCCTTGAATGTTATAGTTTTTCTGTTCCATTTTAGTGCTAATTTTTTTTCTAGCAACAAATAATCTATTTTTATTGAATTCAAAATTACAGTAAATGTGCTCTGTGCAGATAATTGAACACCTGTAAATTTCCAAGCCCTGCAATTATAGATTGCATATTTCAGAGGCTTAAGGATCTGATTTACATTGCAAAAGTCATGAGCTGCAGACTGATTGCAAATGTGTATGTATTAGCATAGCCTCTAATTTTTCTACTGCATTGTATATATACATCTGAACGAGAGGCATTTCATTACCACACTGATATCTTGTATTTAGCAGACTCAGATTTTTAAGAAATAGACTAAAACGTAAGAATTGACATCAGAAGTTACAGACTAAAATATCAGACCAAGAGGTACGGGCACAATTCTCTGATGTGGCCAAAGCCATAGCTCACACAGCTGAGAAAGGAGTCAGCCACCAAGCAAGCCTAAAAGTCACCAAGAAGTATGAGCTTCCCTGGGATTGAGAAGGGAGAGTCTGTCTGGTGAGCCCAATGCTAGGTGCTAGTGACCTGTACCTCAGGTACATGAGCACAGATCAAGAAATGCTGGGAGGCATGAATATAGAATGAAGCTGAACCCCGGAGCCCCAACAGAAAACCACCCATTCTGCATGATCTCACCTTCCTCACCAAATCATGTAGCTACGGGGAGGAGAAGTTATATTTAAAAGGGAAAACTGCCAAAACTGGTTTGGCTCAATGGATAGAGTGTCGACCTGCGGACTGAAAGGTCCAAGGTTCAATTCTGTTCAGGGGCTTGTACCTTGGTTGCAGGCACATGCCCAGTGGGGGTGTGCAAGAGGCAGCTGATCGATGTGTCTCTCTCTCATTGATGTTTCTAACTCTCTATCCCTCTCCCTTCCTCTCTGTAAAAAAAATAAATAAAATGTATTTTTTTTTTTTAAAAGGGAAAACTGATCAAGTATGCAAACTGAAACAAACTCCTTCCCCATTATCTCATTTTATCCACTTTCAAAAGTGATGTTAGAATTAAATTCTATTTAATTGAACGTTGATCAATTTCAAATTTGAATTGCTATTATTTGAATTGAAAGTATTATTATAGTTGAGCCTTTTCTACTGTGAACATCAATTTTACTCACCCAGCTATAAAAATAGGGTTTTATTTACATGGCCAGAATCAGTATATCTGGGTTAGAAGGTTATTTAGAAATCGTTTAAATTTTATTAGGGATGCATTTGATGGAAAATGAGGGCAGAGGGACTTGGAGAAGCTATATGCTCAGCCAAGGTTAGAGGCAAGGGCCTGTGGTCCAGTCCACTGCCCTGTCCTGGGAGCTGCCATAGCCATTCCTGTAGTACTACGTGCCCACAGAGCAGTGCTCAGAATCTTTCTAAAACAGTGAGTACATAAAGCACAGTTTATTCTCATATTATTATTCATTTTCATGTTATATTTCTCCCTATTAACAACTGTAAACCTTCTTTTGCTCACCCCTGTATATGAAAAAAAAAATCCAATGCAGATATGGTATAGGGTGTCAATGAAAGCTTGGAATGGAGAAGGTATACATGGGAATAATTGCCATACGATCCAGTAAAATATGGTAGTATAATCATTGGATTATACCTTTGAAGATCCAATTATGTAACCTTGAATAGAAATAATCTGGATTCTCTGAAAATACATTTTTTTAAACTGTAAAATGAAGATTATACCTGTCTTTCCTAACTTTCAAGAGGTTTGTGAGGATTTATTGAGATAATCTGTTAAATCACTTTATAAGCTATGCATACTTGAATGTTAGTGGCTACAGGGAGGAGAAGTTATATTTAAAAGAGAAAACTACCACTAACATTCAGGAAAGTAACTTATCCCTTTATGCCATTTATTTATTGTGATTGTATTTAAATTTTCTCCAGGCATTTGAAGTGGTATCTATTAAAACTGGTATAATTTTTATTGTTGAATAGGTTTGAAAATAATTTTGGATTATTTTAAAATAGTAATTGATCACTTGAATGGGATTTTTCTTACATACTTGATATTCATTCCATTAAGATGAGCTCCACAAAGGAGAGGCCCTTGATAGACTCTGGGGGACTCGGTGGCTCCTCTGAAGTGTGTGTATGTGTGCTGAGGAGTGATTGCCTGGGAGATCCTTTCATCACATTGGCAGAGATGAGGAGAATGCAATATTAGAGAAGAGCAGAGAAGGAGAAGAAAATATCAGAATAAAGTCAAGAGAAGAGAAAGGGAATACAAAACTTGAACAAATTGCTATGCATGTGCTATAGGTTGTTTGTACCCCTCTAGAAGGATTGAGAAAATGTCTTGTATTTAGGGGTAAATTTTTAAAATAATAATAAAATATTCACCGAGGGCTTAATGTATCCAGGCACTATGAGCTTTCATTCATCATATTAATATACCTCACAATAACCCCATCAGATATGAGAAGATTCCAAGGCCCTTTTAGGAAATGTTTGGTCCCAAGCGTATTCTATATTAAGGTGTGCATATAGAGCCAGATTTTGAAATTCTGAATTTTTAAATGTTTAGAACAGCGGTTCTCAACCTGTGGGTCGCGACCCCTTTGGGGGCCGAACGAACTTTTCACAGGGGTCGCCTAAGACCATCGGAAAATGCAGATATTTACATCACGATGCATAACAGTAGCAAAATTTTATGGTTGGGGTCACCACCACATGAGGAACTGTATGCAAGGGTCGTGGCCTTAGGAAGGTTGAGAACCACTGGTTTAGAAAGATAAGTTTATACCTTTACCATAAATTAACCCAAACACCCAAAATATGCTGAGAAAGTACCTCATAATATTTTTAAAAAATTTTTATTTATTGATTTTGAGAGAGAAACTTCTATTTTTTTAAAATTATATTTTACTTATTTTTTACAGAGAGGAAGGGAGAGGGTTAGAGTGTTAGAAACATCGATGAGAGAGAAACATTGATCAGCTGCCTCCTGCACACCCCCTACTGGGGACGTGCCTGTAACCCAAGGTACATCCCCTTGACTGGAATCGAACCTGGGACCCTTCAGTCCGCAGGCCGACACTCAATTCAGTGAGCTAAACCAGTTTTGGCAGTACCTCATAATGTTAATGAGATAAATAAGAGTTTTAAGGATCCTCGTGTTAGTTCATTACATATAGGCTAGATTTTTAGGACAAATGAATTATGAAAAAGCATTTGGTTGTCACAGCTTTTAGGATCTTGGCATTGCGGATAAGGGATTGTAGTACAGATCTGTATTATTACCCTCCCCACTGAAGAAATGTGAAAATGGCATCAGGGAGTTAGCTCATTGCCTGGTTGCACAGCCAGCAGGTAACAGAGCAGCCTGCACATCCACGCCTTCGCACTCCTGGGCTAGCGTGTTTTCAGAATTCAGTGCAGATGGACTAATGAGAACGACTTGGTTTCACTTCACAACTGCCACCAGCTCTCTGCCTGACTGTTCTCACTGTTTCTAAGGACTGTCATTCCTCCTAACTAGATGACAAGCGAGTGGGAAAAGGAAGGCAGTCCAATTCCTTCCTGGAGTCTTGAAATTGACTGTCCAAGAAGAATCAGGAAGAACTCATTAAACATTCATAAAAGTATATTTCGAAAACTTACTATGTATTATATACTATCCCAGGCACTGGCAATGCCATGCAGTTTATAAAAGTCTTTACCGTAGTAATAATACAAGTAACTAAATAATTAGAATATACTTTAATAACATGTTTGATGTGGGAACCTCTTTCCACGGCCCGCGTGGTTCAGGGTTCCGGGTTCAGGGTTCGGGTTCTGAAGGAGGCCGCACGCAAACAAAATGAGAGACTAGAAAACATTAATTTGGCGATATTGTGGGCCAGGCGGGAGCCTTCCTCTAGTGGAAAGGACTGCCACTTGCTCTGGCCTTTTTCTCCCGTTTATTAAGGCTTTGGGACACACCCCTAGCCTTTAGGCAGGAAATAACAAAACAGAAATTAACATGAAACAAACAGGTAGAGGTTGCTTCAGCCAACAATGTTTCAACTAAACAGTGAGTGATTAGCTCTGACCTTTCAGAGCAGTTAAGGTTGGCCAGCCTTTTGGACTCCTGTTTACATCCATTTAGTAAGAACAATGTTTGGTTTCAGACAGTTTGACACCTTCACATAGAAGTTGCACAAAAGTCCAGAGGATAAGGTACCAGGTTCTCCTTAGCTAATGGACTCATAAGCATATATAGATCTCAGCTCAAGGAGAGCAGGCTTTCATGGGAAACCCGAAGAATGAGAAATTCCTTAAGCTACTCTATTTCATTTTCCCTATGATGAGGCAACCCAGGTGTTGATTCATCATGCACTCAAAATACTTGGAAAGCAGGAAGCCATGGAGAAGGAAACTCTCCTGTCAAGAGGAGCCACAGGGCAGGGTGAGAATCACTGATAGGAAATCAATAGCAAGGGTTCTAGTGAGCCAAGGGCAAGGCAAGGCTGGAGAGGGAAGTCAGAGGGGCCCTATAAGAGCAGAAGAAGAGCATCACAGCAGGCTGACCCCAGCTGCACTGGGAGCAGGGACAAAGGCTGGGCCTGCCTGGTGGCTGAGCCACAGCAGCAGGAACCAGCAGGGCGCTCAAAGAAA
The DNA here is from genome assembly GCA_004026805.1 of Lasiurus borealis. NCBI lineage: Eukaryota > Metazoa > Chordata > Mammalia > Chiroptera > Vespertilionidae > Lasiurus > Lasiurus borealis. Next base: position 83,336 of record PVJN01002904.1, on the reverse strand, counting down.
GGTTGCTTTCCCGTGATGTTACTTTTCTCCCTAAGGTCAGAGGTCAGGCGAAGCCAACAGGCTGGAGTGGAAGGCTGGACATCAGGCACTTTCTCATGCACTATCAAAGCAGTAGGAGCACAGGATGCAATGCAAGAAGGCTCCATGAAACGGTGACTACAGAAGGGCTGGCATAACTGGAAAGTGTTCACTGGAGACACATGAGATAAATGATTTTATGAAATAGCTGGAGACCTAATAACCACTCATAATGTCAATTCTATATTAAAATGAGTTGTGTATCTTAAACAACCAATGTAAAAACAGATTTCAGTAAAAACAGAAATTGTAAAGGACTGTGAGCTGGAGACGCTTGAATTGCATTTTCTGTCAATCACGGAGGCTGCCACTAAGAGCCACTGGGTGGCAGTGTGGTTGTGATTTCCTGGTAAATAGAAAAGGGAGTAACTAGGTTTGAATCTGGAGTTGACAGGGTGTGTCTTTTGTTTGTTTGGGGTGTGTGTGTGTGTGTGTGTGTGTGTGTGTGTGTCTGTGTGTGTGTTTTCTGGCATTGAGAAGTTTACAGTGGAAACTTTTCATGGAATAATAGCTAGAAAGTCAAACAATGACTATCATGTGAAAAACTTTGAGCATAAGAAATAAAACTGCTTTGTGAACAATGTAGCATTTTATATAAGTCAAAACAGCAAAATATCTGCTAGATTCCTTAGTGATTTTTCTGATAGATGAATGTTAAGACATATCTAAAGTATAGACAGAAAGCCGAAACCGGTTTGGCTCAGTGGATACAGGGTCGACCTGCAGACTGAAGTGTCCCAGGTTCCATTCTGTTCAAGGGCATGTGCCTTGGTGCAGGCACATCCCCAGTAGGGGGTGTACAGGAGGTAGCTGATTGATGTTTCTAACTCTCTATCCCTCTCCCTTCCTCTCTGTGGAAAGTCAATAAAATATATTTAAAAAATAAAATAAAAATAAAGTAGAGACAGAAAAATAATAGGACAGTGGATACCGCTCTCCCAACTCTTGCCAAAGCCGGGCTCCTGGCTGTGCCTAGCAGGTGCTTTCTGTTCCCAGGCCCCACGTCCTCCCCACCATCTGACCCACATTCCCTTCGTCCTTTGGAATGTTCCTGGAGACAAATCCCTGACCGGCCACCTCATCAAACTATCTTACTCCACTCTCTTCTTTTGCATTTCTTTGAAATTATGTACAAAAACACATTAACATTTTGTATTACAAAATTTCTCTGCTCTTCCTTATTTCTGGAAACACTGCTTACTAGCTGTGTGATCTTAGATAATTTACTGAACCACTCTGTACTTCATATTCTTCACCCGGAACATGAGATGACAGCAGTACTAACCTCTTAGGGTTATTGCGTGGCTGACCTGAGTAATACAAGAAGAGGCTTAAATTCGTGGGGCTCACGGTAAACACCACGCCATAGTTTGCCCTCCAATCAGAATATAAAGGAAGAGGTCAGAAACTATGCATTCTGGTTCCGTTTTTTCTTTAAAAAATGTATTTTATTTATTTTTTATGGAGAGGAAGGGAGAGGGATAGAGAGTTAGAAACATCGATAAGAGAGAGACATTGATCAGCCACTTCTTGCACCCCCCCCCCCACTGGGGATGTGCCCATAACCAGGATACATGCCCTTGACCTTTCAGTCCACAGGCCGACACTCTATCCACTGAGCCAAACTGGTTTCAGCCCTGGTTCTGTTTTATCAGTGCCCTTTACATGCTAGATATGCAGCAGGTGCTCAATAAATATTTAAATCCACCAGTTAATAAATGAATAGCTAAAATATGATAGTGACCATGAGATGCACAAAGGATGACTTAAATACAATCTGGCATTTAACATTTGAAACCTTTATGAACATATTATTTTACATGACTAATAATAGAACATTCAAAGTGTAAATAAGCTTTAAAACATTGCTTTACATTTTAGATTGATCAAATGTTCTTAAATATCAAGTTAAGTAAGACTAGGTGAATCCCAAAACATTGATTTAGAAGAATAGACCCTCTTGGTTAGAAGTTATCTTTGAGATAATGAACTCTCTTACTTTCAGACTAAGAAACAGGCATTTAAATTCAGTGGTTATTTTTATTTTTATTTTAAAACTTATCGCTGTCATAATTTGGTAAAAGCCATTAGCCTGGTAAGTATTTAAAGTATGGTTGATTTGGCTGTAAAAATGTATGTGAGGAATACTCTTGACATTAGGTGTTTTTGTATGTTTGTACCAATTCATGTAATTATTTTTGCAACTGGCTTATTTACCATCAAAACACAAAATTGCATTCTTATATCTGTACTTAGCCTTTTTTTTTACATTATGAGGCACTTTCTGGATGGTTTGTTCCAATTTACTGTGGGCTTTCATCCCCTCTGGAACCATTTCTCTTTCCTTGCAGAAACTAGGTTAAAACTCTGCTTATCAGGAAAATTAGACTCAGAGGAAGACAAATGACCTTTTAAATACACCAAGTAAATTCCTGAACTCAAAAGATCTGAACAACATCTTTGAAAATAGCTGGGACTAAAAATAACAAAAATAGACTTTGGAAAAAATTTCTTGGAACTGCAAAATGTTAATTAATACACAAAGTTGTGAAAACGCCATCACCTCGTCTGGTCTGGTGCCACCTACACACAAGAACCAAGCCTTTCCTGTGTCCCCCTAAATCCCTACCTTGAAAGCTTGCCCAGGAGTCAGGGGTCTGTGTTTATTGGTTCCAGGTATAATCTTGCCATGTGTAAGTAAAGTGGTTTTTATTGTCGTCAATATCAGCGCAACCTTGAATGAAATGCTGCAGGTGCATTTCAGCCCTGGGGAGCGCTGTCTCTTCACAAACAAGAGCTGCACCTAGCGGGTTTTCCATTTGGCAGAAGCCTCCTTGCTATTCCTTTAGGATTTATGCGTTTCCTTGTACTTTTGGCACAGTTCAGGACGAGATTATTTCTTAAATGTCATGATTTAAGAGGCTCCATTTGGACATGTTCATTACTGAACTCATTATTGTCCCTCTCCTTTCCCAGGATTACTGATCTCAGGGAATGGACCACATCTATCCGGTTGTCCATCCAGCAATCCACAAGTCAGCCTGCACTGCTTTCTCTTGCTCACTTACACTTACCAGACACCTAATTATGGACTTGGGCAGTTGCCATGGGGGCAGGGACTTGGTCCATAAATTCAGAGGCTGGCGCAGGTCCTATGCTCAATAAATATCAGAGGAATAAGTGAATGACAAATATTTATCTAATCTATACCCTTCTCTCCACCTCTGCTATCTCAACCCTAGTTTTGGTGTTCACCATAGTCTTACCTGGCTATTGTAATAGCTTCTAATTTGGACCCTTTGACTGTATTCATTTCTCATTGCAGCTGCCCTTGAATCTAGCCTCATTGTTTCCTGGCCTGGTTGCTCAAGTATTTGGAGCAGTGGTTAGCAAACTCATTAGTCAACAGAGCAGCAAACCGCAGCTCTCGAGCCACAGTTCGCTGACCACTAGGTTGGAGCATCAGCCCATATGCAAATAGGCTGTGAGTTTGATTCCTAGTCAGGGCACATACCTAGGTTGCAGGTTTGATTCCAGGTCAGAGCTTCTATGGAGACAACTGATATCTCTCTCTCTGTCATAAAAAAAAAACATATTTGAGGGTGGTGCTTTAAAAAAGGTAACAATTGAGAATTCACTTTGTTCTTTTTAAAATTCAAATATATTTCACAGATATAATATCGTGTACCATAAGTGGATCTGATACATTTGTATATAGTAATATGATTGCCATTGTAGTGATAGTTAGCAGCTCTATCATGTCACATAATTACCATTTTTATGTCTCTTAGCAAGTTTGATGATTATAACACAATATTGTTGCCTATAGTCACTATACTGTGCATCAGCTCTCCAGGACTCATTTGTCTGCAAGCTGCAATCTTATATCCTTAAACAACATCTCTCCTATTCCCAAACCCGCCCCTAGTAACCATCATTTTACTCTGTTTTTATGAGTTTGGCTTTTTCAGATTCCACATATAAGTGTCATTGTAATATTTGTCTTCTTTGTCTGACTTACCTTGCTTAGCATAATGCCCTCAAGTTTCATGCATGTTGTTGCAAAGGGCAGAATTTCCTTTTTTTTCCTGGTGGCTGAATAATATTCCATTTTATGTGTATACATGTGTATACCACATCGTCTTTACCCATTGACCGACGTGCATGTTGTCCGTATCTTGGCTATTGTAATGCTGCAACTAAGGTCTGCTAATGGCAACGCCCTTGCAGTTGGCTACCCCATGTTGTCTCTGGAACTCCATCCTCTGACCCATGAAATCAAGGAGGTGAACTAGATGGGCATCCACATTTTCTCAGTGGAGACCCATACAAGACCAAAATCCAATGCCATGGAGGCCACGGTCTTTCCTTTTTTCTAGTTCTTATATTTTTAAGACTTGCCCTTGCATTATGTAGAAATGGCCCAGGATTACTCACGGAGGCAGTAATTTGTTTAAATGTGTTTTCCTCCTCCCCTCTCCTCCCACTCTGATTTCTAGCTCCTTTGACTAAAAAAAAAAAAAAAATGTGGCAGGAGGGAAACAGAAGCGACTTGAAATCTGAGAATTTTGTTAGTTTTTGTAAAAGCCTAAATTCCTTGATAGTATTATGATAAGTACTCAAGAGAGAGAGGAAAGAAAAAAAAAACCTTTGAAATCAATAGGGGGAGGTGGAGCCAAAACCGGTTTAGCTCAGTGGATAGAACATACGCCTGTGGACTGAAAGGTCCCGAGGTTCGATTCCGGTCAAGGGCATGTACCTTGGTTGCAGGCACATTCCCATTGGGGGTTGTGCAGGAGGTGGCTGATTGGTGTTTCTCTCTCATCAATGTTTCTGACTATTTCTCTCTCTCATTCCTCTCTGTAAAAAAAATCAATAAAATATATTTTGGGAAAAAAATAGGGGGAGGTGGAAGGATATCGATAGAGAAGGAAAAGAAAGAGGTTTGGTGTGCAGGACCAGAAGCAGAGGTCTGGGATAGTCACAGGGAAGCGGTAGCTCACGGAGGTGCTAGCTGTCCTCTGCTTTTATCAAGGCGGGTCTTCAGCACAAGCTCTGCAGTCTCTGTGTGGCATGGCAGCAGAGAACATGTGGGATTAAAAGCATCAGAATAGATAGCTGTGATAAACTAGTGAAGAAGCAGTCTTCCTTCAGTCAGTCCCAGATCCACAACTTTGATTCTCATGCAGCCCTAAGGACTGATACTGAATTTCTCACCTGCCTGACAGTATAAGAGCTTAGAGCAGATTTTATGTGAAATTAAAATAATAAATATCCTGATATTTCCCGTCACCAAAGTTCACAGACTGAATCACACCTGCTCTGCAATATTGGATGTGACTCAGCCATGAGCAAAGGGCATAGGCAAGTTTTATCCAAACCCATCTTCTTTTTGTCTCTAAGGTCTCAGAAGACATCCTTCCCACGGTTTAATTTTAAAGGAATTAAATATGAGCTACTCAAAATTCTATATTAAATGCTACTCAGCTTCCATTAGGATTGACAACTGATCCGAGTTCACTTAACAAAATATCACCAGTCGTCAGTCATGAAATCACCATGCAGGAAGGGATGAAGATGCACGAGACCACTAGTCCATACTTAGGTTACAACACCCATTTCAGAGCCTCGGTTACTTCTGTGGATGAGGCAGAGCGTTAGGATCAGGGAGGGGCACACTGGGCCGTGGTGACGATGGTCAAGTTATAAAGTTTAGATCTTATGTGGGTGGTAGGAGCCTAAGGCTTTCCTGTGTTATGTAGACTTCATAACGTATAACACACACACACACACACACACACACACACACACGCACACACACACAGCTGTACAACTGTGGCTTCCTAGGACTTCATTGAAGACATCAGCACCATGATTATGCTTCAGTCACCAAATCTGCTAAACTGCTTGCATCCAGCCCTTATTTTCCCCTCTCTTCTGTGACAGTGAAAAAACTGCAGCAGTGCCTGAATCCCGTCTCCTCAATCATACCAAATGTTTCCCCCATATCAGCGTCCGAGAACATTCTAGTGTCTCAACCCTCATAAAACACCACAAATAGCCTCCCATGACCTCAGGTTCCCTAAGCTAATTCTCTTTCTCCTTCTCAGCAAAACTTCTTTCTCAAAACCTGTCTGTCCTCACAGCCTACATTTTCTCACCTCCTAGTTTCTCTTTGGCCCACTTGGCGCCATATTGCCACCAGAAACAACTCATGTCAGGTTTCTTTTCCAACCATGTCAACTGGTGTCCTCTTTAGGACCCTTTCCTGGCTGTTTCTCTAGCGAACCCTAAAGGATGGACTGCCCAGGGATCTTCCTAGGCCCCATGTTTTCCTCTGTAATCCTTCCCTAAACAATCATCTCCTTTCTCAGACTTAACAGTACCTCTTTCTGATGACTCTACACCTGACTTCTCACTTCTGCTCCAAATTCAAAGACAGTGAAAGGAAATGGACTCCCCTCCATCTTGTCCTGTAGGGCTGGACCCCTGCCAAAACCCCTCCCCTTTCTGGGAGTGGCCACAGGTGTGCCAGCAATGTCCTAGCTTCCCCGACCCCCACCCGAATGGACCAATGAAGCTCCAGGAACACAGCGAGGGTCCTAATAAGGCTTAACCACAGAAAGACCCCAACTCAAGTGACCAATCTCTGTAACCCTCATCACTTTCCCAAGCCCCCTAATTATCCTACCCCATATAACTCATTGTTCCCGCCCGGCTCGCTCTCTCACCTCGCTGCTGTGCCAGAAAGAGGCTGAGAGCCAAACCCGGGTTTGAATAAAGACCCTTTGCTTTTGCATCGGAAAAGGCTCCTTAGTGGTGGATTATTGGGGACCCCGAACTCTGGGCACAACAACAGGTGCCTCCTTGACATCTCCATTGGGATATTAATATATCTCTAAAACTTAACACGTCTAAAACTAAACCTCCGCTTCCCCCTTTTCCTTCTCAGCAAATAGCACCACCTCTACAACCTCGGTCACTCAAAAGAGAAGTTGAAGGACCATATTTTATTCCTCTTTCCTTCCTCCTCCGTACCCAAATTCGGACAATTCTGCCTCCTAAAAGAAATATCCAAGCCTATCATCTCTGCTCCTTTTCTAACTCTATCATCCTAACCCCATCAGCATTCATATTTTGTTTTAGCCCCTATAGTAGGGGCTAAACGGGTCTCTTGCTTTCATCTTTACATCCTCATAAACCACCCTGCACATAGTAGTAATCAGAGATGCTTTTAAGCATAAGTGAAGTCACATCATCTCCATCACTAGCAAGGTCCTTCCATCTACTCCTGCCATCTCTGCAACTTCATCCCAACCCCTCTTCCCTGCCTATTGTGTTTTGTTTCCTAGTTCTGGATCTCCCTAAGCTTTTCTTACCTGTAGGTCTTGACTCTGGTTGTTTCCTCCACCTGGACTGCACCATTTACGGGCCCCTTCACCTTGATGTCCAAGTCTGGTCACTGATGTCTCCTCTGAAAGAAGGACAAACTTTGCCACAACATGTCAAGTGAGGGAAAGGAGACTCTGGGATGGAAGTAGAGCCCCAGCCAGAGCCTTTCGATAGGAGATAGTTCAGTTCACCTGGAAGCAAGCACTGGCAAGTGCAGCCAATTGTCGGAGCCCAGGGCACACAGCTCCAGTCCCAGCAGGTCTTGTAACATTAGTCAGAATTGGGGCACAAATCTCATCACACATTAGGGCATGACCATGGCAGCTGTGGAAAGGGTAACGGGCAGTTGCCTGTGAGTGTACTTCCAGGGACGCACAACTAAATTTCAATGTAGAGCAGCAGTTGAATTTAGACCTCCGTTTCTGAGGAAAACTCAGAAAGTGGGTAGAAGACAGGCAGGGACAGACAGGAGTTGGGTGAACTGTATTGGAGAGTTACAGGCTTCTGGGCTGGTCAAAATTTAAACTGATTTGTGGCATTAGACAATGATGGTCTTTTTTATTTGTTTGGTTTTTTGTTAATCCTCACCTGAGGATATTTTTCCATTGATTTTTTTTTTTTTTGAGAGAGTGGGAGGGACACACACACACACACACACACACACACACACACACAGAGTCTCTCATCGATGTGAAAGAGACATATTGATTGGTTGCCTCCCGCCCTGTCCCTGGTCAGGGCCGGGGATCAAGCCTGCAACCAAGGTACGTGACCTTGACTGGAATCGAAACTGGGACTCTTCAGTCCGTGGGCCAATGCTCTATCCACTGAGCCAAACCGACTAGGGAGACAATGATGGTCTTGATGATCATTATTGACTTGAAAATATTTACCTTTTGAAATATTTACCTTTTGATTAATGTTTCCTTCCTTCCTTCCTTCCTTCCTTCCTTCCTTCCTTCCTTCCTCTCTCCCTCCCTCCCTCCCTCCTTCTTTTCCTTTCTTTCTTTTTCTTTCTTTCTTTCTTTCTTTCTTTCTTTCTTTCTTTCTTTCTTTCTTTCTTTCTTTCTCTTTCTTTCTGCATATGTTTCCTCAATCATACAATGGGCATTGTAATGATTTTTACCTTATAAATTCTTTTGAGAATTAAAATTACAAAATATTAAAAGTACTTAACAGTATAATACCTGATACATAACCCTCAATATGTGGCTGTTATAAATATTAATTTCAATGTCCATGCTCTACAGATTATAAATACCAGCTGTCTATTTAATGTCTGCACTAGGCTTTATGCCAGCTTGACTACTGAGTTTTTATTTGATACCTTTATGATGCACAAATCTAAAAGCTATTTTCACTAGCTTCATGTTTTTGGAAAGAATGTCTTTTTTATTGCCCATTAATTTATAATTTGCTCTAGACATGTTAGAAACATTTATAATTAGTGGCAATATTAAATTTCTGTTTATTCATTGAATAAAAAGAAAAATACAAGCATCCACATTTCAAATTAACAAATATTTATGGGCTGTGTTACATGTACCATTGAAATTATTATAAAGCCTCAGTAAAAATTCCTACCCAAAAGGAGCATAGAAGGAAATCCAGACTGATAAACTCCAAAATAAAGTAAGAAACATGTATCAGTTAGAAAAATGCACAAGGAACAAGGGGACAAAAGAAAAGGAATATCTAATGCAATCTGGAACTGCAGAAAAGAATTATTAAAACATGTGTCACATGGACTGAGCAATAAGAATCAGTAGGAGTTTGCAAACAGAGAAAAACAGGCATTGCTAGAGAGAGAAGCATTATGGGTAAAATCAAATTATGTGTACCAGGAGATATAACCAGATCAATACTAGTTGAGCATAAAATATAAGGTCAGGATTAAAGAATAGTGAGGTAAGGTTTATTTCTTATTTCTTATTTTTAATCATCACTGGAGGATATGTTTTATTATTATTATTATTATTATTATTATTATTATTATTGATGAGAGAGAGAGAGACATTGATCAGTTCCCTCCTGTACACCATTTCTGAGTCAAAAGATTCAGAAGGGAAAGGACCCCAGATATTTCAAATTCAGTGAGTGGGCTCCCCCGACTCCCAGCCTGTCTTGGAATCATGTTGGTCCACCGTGCTTACCTCTGCCACCTATGGAATCAAGACAACTGTGTTCGTGTCCCTTTTCAAAGGGATTAAACTCACAACCGGGGTATATGCCCTGACTGGGAATTGAACATGCAACCTTTCTGGTGTAGGGAAGAATGCTCCAACCAACTGAGCCACCCAGCCGGTGAACAATAAGATTACAATAGCCAGGTAAGACTATGGTGAACACTAAAACTAGGGTTGAGATAACAGAGGTGGAGAGAAGGGTATAGATTAGATAAATATTTGTCATTCACTTAGTCCTCTGATATTTATTGAGCATAGGGACTGCCCCCATGGCAACTGCCCAAGTCCATAATTAGGTGTCTGATAAGTGTAAGTGAGCAAGAGAAAGCAGTGCAGGCTGACTTGTGGATTGCTGGATGGACAACCGGATAGATGTGGTCCATTCCCCGAGATCAGTAATCCTGGGAAAGGAGAGGGACAATAATGAGTTCAGTAATGAACATGTCCAAATGGAGCCTCTTAAATCATGACATTTAAAAAATAATCTCGTCCTGAACTGTGCCAAAAGTACAAGGAAACGCATAAATCCCGAAGGAATAGCAAGGAGGCTTCTGCCAAATGGAAAACCTGCTAGGTGCAGCTCTTGTTTGTGAAGAGACAGCGCTCCCAGGGCTGAAATGCACCTGCAGTATTTCATTCAAGGTTGCGCTGATATTGACGACAATAAAAGCCACTTCACTTACACATGGCAAGATTATACCTGGAACCAATAAACACAGACCCCCTGACTCCTGGCAAGCTTTCCAGGTAGGGATTTAGGGCGACACAGGAAAGGCTTGGTTCTCATGTGTAGGTGGCACCAGAGCAGATGAGGTGATGGCATTTTCACAACTTTGTGTATTAATTAACATTTTTCGGTTCCAAGAAATTTTTTCCAAAATCTATTTTTGTTATTTTAGTCCCAGCTATTTTCAAAGATGTTGTTCAGATCTTTTGAGTTCAGGAATTTACTTGATATACTTAAAGGTCATTTGTCTTCCTCTGAGTCTAATTTTCCTGATAAGCAGAGTTTTAACCTAGTTTCTGCAAGGAAAGAGAAATGGTTCCAGAGGGGATGAAAGCCCACAGTAAATTGGAACAAACCATTCAGAAAGTGCCTCATACTGTAAAAAAAGTTTAAGTACAGATATAAGAATACAATTTTACATTTTGATGGTAACAAACAAAAATAATTATATAAGTTGGTACAACCATACAAAAATATAGAATGTCATACATACATTTTTAACAGCCAAAACAACCACACTTACCATACTTACCATAGTAATGACTTACCAAATTGTGGCAGCAATAATTTTAAAAAGAAAAATATAATAATCACTGGATTTAAAATCCTGATTTCTAGTCTGAAAAAAAAATACAACTAATTATGTTAGAGGTAACTGCTAACTGAGGTCTATCTTTTAAATCAATGTTTTGGCAGTCAACTAAGTTTTCTTAACTATTACCTTAATGTTTAAGGACATTTGATCAATCTAAACTGTAAGGAAATGTTTTTAAGGCTTATTTATACTTAAAAATGTCCAAACTTTAAATATATTTTTATTAATTTCAGAAAGGAAAGGAGAGGGAGAGAGCTGGAAAAATCAACGATGAGAGAGAATCATTGATCGGCTGCCTCCTGCACAACCCACCATAGGAATAGATCGCAACCCAGGCAGGTGCCCTGATTGGGAATCAAACCCTTTCTTCCTGGTTCATAGTCTACACTCAACCACTGAGCCATGCTGACCAGTCGAAATGTTCTATTTTTTTTAATCATGTAAAATAATACGTTCATAAATGTGTCAAATTTTAAATGCCAGATTGTATTGAAGTCATCCTTTGTACAGTTCAGTTAAGCACTCCTTCTAAGATTCAACGTCTTCATCTATATAACGGGGATCATTACACGGTCTTTAGAAGAGCTTACATGAATACATGGTATCTTACCCAGAGACTGGTACACAGAAGACAGTCAACCCCGTATCAAAGCTATGTATGATTTACACCTGACCCTTTGTTCAAAGCCACATATGCAATGAGTGGCAGATCCTAATGAATGCCCAGGCTCCCTACTTTCCTTGCCACTCTTTTCATATTGCATCTTCAGCTGAGAGAAGCAGTGAAATATGGACAATCGGGATGTATTGATAGTAGACAAATCCATTGTTACCAGTGGACAAGCAGAATGCATGCTCAGTGTGAAAAGGGCAACATATCATTTATCAATAATCCTTTTAATTTAAAAGATTGATGACATTTACACTTGGCAACAGGAAGTGCCTTTCTCTGAGCTACAGGGGATGAGCCAAGGCCAGGCAGTAGCAAAGAGTCAGGCTCCCAGCTGCTATTTTTTTTTCAAGTTGGCTTTCCTAGTCCCAGAGACGAGCCAAATGGTCAGCAGGCAGCTGATTAGCGGTGTTTGTCATGCTCCAGAGTGAATGGAAATGAGCCAAGGTTCTCTCCCTTTATGGGTAGGTACATGTCTTAAAGGGAAAACAATGTGCCCAAGACTGATGAGCCTGGCCCTGATCCTGACTAAGAAACTCCAATATGTATGACCTGTCACCAGGGCAAACATGTCAAAGATGTTACAGCTCAGCCCAAGACAATCACTACCATGGAGTCAATTCCACCAGCGAATCTTCCCAGGAGAGGACCACCCACATCTTGTGGAGAACAGTGTACTCAGTATTATCATATGACATAAGCAAAGCAGATACAGGTTAATTAATTTATTCACTCAGCCAACATTATCAAACCTGGGGTTTTGTAAACCAACATTATTAAATACATACCCTGTATTAGATTTCTGGGCTTCAGCTATTAAAACAAAAGCAAATGTTAATACAAGGGATTAAGCACTTTACATAAGTTATCTCTTTAATTATCAAAATCCACCTATGAGATATTTTTTATTACCCCTGCTTTATAGATGAGGAAAATGAGGTTCAGCTTTCCAAGGCCACACACAGTTTTAGAGCTGGGAGTTGAACCCTGACTTCTCTGTGTTTAATTACTGTATAATGCTACCTTCCAGAGCTCCAATCTGGTGCATGGGATTATCTATAAGAAATTTACATTCTAAAACAGAGAGGAGGAATATTAGTTACCATTGTAGAGGGTATACTGGGTGAGTGGGAGTCATGTTTTTGAAAACTGATTTTTATTTGTGCATTTCCCATAAATAAAATGGGCATCTCATTAGTGACTTCCATTAAGAAATATTCAGGAAAAAAAAATTAATCATATTTTCCTATGTGCTACAAAGCAGTAGTCTTGTGGGAGCACATATTATACTATAGTCATTTTCTACCTACAGCTGGAGTAATGAATCTTGCTACAGTAGCTAGTATTCTGTTAAGTGCTCAAAAATGCAAATGTATTCTCTTTTACATTGGAAAACTCATTATCTAAAATGCTGGTTATTGTCAAGTTACAGCAGAACCTAAAAAAGTCAGCCGTCTCATTAATAATGGAAGAGTATCTGCCACCACTTTGTGGGGGAGGTGAGGCTAGGGAGAGCACACATAGAGACGGTGACATTCAGAATGCTTTTTTTTAAAAAATATATTTTACTGATTTTTTACAGAGAGGAAGGGAAAGGGATAGAAAGCCAGAAACATCGATGAGAGAGAGACATTGTTCAGCCACCTCCTGCACGCCCCCTACTGGGGATGTGCCCGCAACCAATGTACATGCCCTTGACCAGAATAGAACCTGGGACTTTTCAGTCCCCAGGCCGATGCTCTATCTACTGAGCCAAACCAGCCTCGGCCAGAATGCTTTTGAGTCCCTACTATGTAACAGAGCCTTGGCACGTATTTATTGAATGAATAAACACAGGAACTGCTAAGGCCCTCCTAACGGCAGGAAGTGAGATTTATCAGCTGTGCCCAACTGGTACCAAAAACGTCAGACTATTTGACTACACATATGCACACAGAGAGCTCAAGAAGAAAAAGAGATCAGATCCTGATAACTTTGATTAGAAAATGCTCAGTATCTGTCCTGGGTCATGGGTTGTACCCTGTTGCCAAGTTGAACATTGGGACATTCAGGTAAAGCAGTTCTGTTAGCTCTGAGGCTAATTCCAGCAGGTCATAAATGCAAGAAGTTCATTAAAAGGTGGATGAACCTTGGGGCTTCAGCAGGGCTGAAGATCTACATATTATTGCCTACTGCCAGACAGCTGAGGGCAGTTCCCCCAACCTGATAATCTTTTACTGTTCACCAAACCTTACCTTTGATATGTATATCTGCTTTGCTTTAGGGAAAATGTGTTAATGAAAAGCCAGGGGTCCAGAAGTTCGGAGAGCTTAGTCACTAGAACTAAGTTTCCATCTGACACCCCAAAATGCCTTCCAAATTCATTTTTCTTCTCTAGCCTCTTCATCAATTTATGCACAGCCCCTTTTCCAGATTCCTAAACCCTAGTAGATGTTGAGAAAAACCCTGGCATGCCCTAAGCAGTTTATAGATGAGTCTAGAAAGGTCAAAACTATATTAGGTTGTAATAAAGAAGCTGAATATTTTGCACTTTATCTTATAAAAGGCAGCCATGCAAATTTTTAGATAAGAAAATGACTTGATTAAAAATTAATATGAATAAAAGGGGATCAACCCTGGTCATGGAATTATGTTAATGAATAAAGATATTAAGTATTTATAAGTAAAAGTTCACTAAAATTATTTCAGCATGCAATTTTCCTGTCATATATTTTTTTAAAGGCTGAAAGCTATTGCTTTCTTTTAAAATATTTTTATTGACTTCAGAGAGGAAGGAAGAGGGAGAGGGAGATAGAAACATCAATGATGAGAGAGAATTATTGATTGCCTGCCTTCTGCATATGGAACAAAGCCTGATTGGGAATTGAACTGTGACCTCCTGGTTTATAGGTCAATGCTCAATACTGAGCCACACTGGCTGGACACCTTATCATAATTTAAAACCCAAGTGTGACTCATAACTTAAGGATTTTTTTTTAAATTAAAACCTCTTTATGACTTTTCTTATTATAAATAAAACACTCATCTCAGTCACTAGTAACCACCAATACTCATATTTATGATTATAAATTATCTCCAATGAAAAGGGCTCCAAATACCCATTCCCTCATCAACAGTAATGCAAAGCCAAGAATAGGGCAACCTAACTGCACTTAGAGCAGCGGTTCTCAACCTGTGGGTCGCAACCCCTTTGTGGGTCGAACGACCCTTTCACAGGGGTCGCCTAAGACCATCGGAAAATGCAGATATTTACATCACGATGCATAACAGTAGCAACATTTCATGGTTGGGGGTCACCACCACATGAGGAACTGTATGCAAGGGTTGCGGCTTTAGGAAGGTTGAGAACCACTGACTTAGAGTGAAGATCATTCAAGAAAATAAAATATATATTTTTCAGAATGTAGCATTACAATGTGTCAGGGATCTACCTTCATGCCCAATTGAGTTAGAAATCAAACACTATGAGGAGTACACTCTTCTTTTGAATGAAATAAAGTGACTTGGGGACAATGATGGTAGACCTTGAAAGGTGGCCAGTGTTGAAGTTGGATGAGTAGAGTGAAATGGAGTCAACCTGGGAAGTCTTCAATTTACAAGCTGTTTTAGACTATCAACCATATTTTAATTTTGTTTTTAAACTTAAAATAATTAAAATAATACATTGTACATTCAGCTACTATAGAAACAACAGTATGATTTGATTCTACTTATTTTGTATAGAATCACTGGTTTGGTGCCATGAGGAGAAAAAGACAAATATCTTAGCCAGGAACTTGGATATTATCCCACACTCTTACCAATCAGCAAATACTATTTCTCAGTATGTATCTCTTAAATCCATCCCTCTTCCCAATGTCCTACTTCAGACTGGTGCATTTCGTTACCATAGCTATTACAAAATTCTAATATTTTTGCCTGTCTGCTTCTGAGTCCCCCTTCCTCTTCCATATAACCTCTACTACAGGTGCCAGAAGGACATTTCAATGGTTCCCTAATATCTCTAGGATAAAACCTAAACTCTTAACTTGGAATGCAAGGCCTTATGTGAACTGGCACCTGCCTTTATCTCTAATCTCTTTTTTAAAGCTCCTATCTTCATTCCATACTCTTGCCATTTTGGCTTTATATACAGTCCTCTGACTATATCACTGTTCTCTCTGAAAATCACACACATACACTTCTCGTCCTTGAATTATAATCCCTACTTGCTCACATTTTTTAAGGTTTCTTGTTTTTTAAAGCCAGGATTTTGTATCTGCATATTTTAAAAATTGCCTTTGAACTATAGGTCCTCCCCCAAAATTTCCTGATGATGCCTACTTAATATCACCATTTTGTTCGAGTATTAGGGCTCTTTTCATATTCTATGTCCTTATAAAAGTACCAAACTCACCAAAATAAATATGAGGAAAAGGGATCTGGATCTGTCATTATTATATGGGTCCACTGAATATAATATCCACTAAATTATGTGAATGCTTTCTGAATTAATGAACAAACATTCTAAAACTGAAGTTCTCTTATTTTTACCATAGGCTGTTTCCTTGGGTGTAGAGGTGTAGTAAGAATGGGAAAATGCAAATACTTCCAGGGATATATGAAAATCTCTCGATCACCTGGGGCTTTAAATCAGCCTAATATGAGTCATGTTTTATGAGTGTTGAATGAGCACTGAACTAGCAACAGGGAGACCTGGATTCTACTCATAGCTTTATCACTCTCTGGTTATATGATCCTGAGACAGGTACTTGACTCGTGTTCATAAACTACAAAATGAGGGAGCTAGAAGAAATGATATCTAATATATTATAAAGATTATTTTTCCAGGAACTGTAAAAAGTGAAGATAGAACTGAGAAGAAAAGTTGACTTTCTCAAGTTCATAATAGCTCAATCCTTTAGAGAAACAGGTATTTCCAGCTCAGCAGTGCAATGAGCAATGCTCCTAGTGTCAAATGGATTAAATGGCCATTGCAGTGGAACAGATGATCATATTTGATGTTTCTTTGGAAAAATGACTGTCAATATTTCCTCATGTTCTAAAATACATGCTTGAAACAGTACTCCCGGGGCACCTAAGTAGCACAATTTAAGTTGCATTATATTATAACCAACATTATGGCTTAATTAGGGTCTATACATCAATGTAAATAATTATTGTTTACAATGTCAGCTATACAAGTGTACAGATTTCTATTGGTAGTAGAATTAAGCCATCCAGACATTTATACACATTTTGCTATTCAAAATACCAAATCACCTTGCTCTCGTGGAATAAAAACAGAACTAACATAATTGTCAAGAAAGACCTTCTCTTTTTTTTTACTCCAGGTTATAATTATGGGTGTGGAGAAACACCAGTTGAAAGAAGATTTGGTGGGTTTTAAGTTTTTATTGTATTAACTAATTTAACGTAAATGTAAAGTTGGCTTTAATGAGCAGAAATTGGAGATTAAATTCTCTTACAATGCCTGGCAATGTTATGGTGAGAGCTCACCCCTCCTCGGTAGAGGATGTAGCATTCACACAGTGTTTTAAGAGATTTATTGAACATCTGCTGTGTGTCAGGGTAAGTGCTTTACACACACTATTTTATTATTATTGGATCCTTAAAACAGCATTATAAGGATATATAATAATATTGACATTTATGAATAAGGACAATGAAGCTCAGAGTGGTCAGTATAAGCTGAGGTTTTAACCTCGTTGTTTGACTCAAATGCTATTCTCTCTCTCTTAAAAAAATCTTTATTGATTTCTGGGAGGAAGGGAGAGGGAGAGAGATAGAATCATCAGTGAGAGAGAATCATTAATTTTCTGCCTCCTACATGCCCCCCTTGGGCATGTGCCCTGATCATGACCTCCTGGTTCATAGGTTGACGCTCAACCACTGAGCCACACCATCTGGGCAGGGCTATGCCCTCTTAACAGCACACTGCTATCCCCAAATTAAATGCAGCTAAAAAAAAGGTAGCATTGGGGCTGCACCTCCAAAGTGGATGATATGAGGGGTGATATAAAGCAAAAGCATCGTGAAAGTCACAAGGCAACATGAACTGCATCCTAGTGCAGCATTTCTCATTTTTTTTTTTAACAAATAGATGAATCACATGAGGATCTTGTTAGTTGCAGAGTGAGATAAAGTAGGTTTGGGTGGAGCCTGGGATCCTGCTATTCTAACAACTCCCTAGCAAAGGCAATGTTGCTTAGCCAGAGACTACACTTCTAGGAGTGAACAGCTAATGCCCAATGAGTGATTCAGCACCAAGGACAGCAGAACAGGTGTTCTACTACCATCACCTCTGCCATTTCATTCAAATCTATTAATATCTTCTGGGATAAGATTATGGTAACAAAACACATAGTTAGAATTTTTTTAATTAATTTTTGGATTTCTATCAGCTATGTAGTGATCCTTTCATTCATGCAGGCACAATTCTGTCCAGAGAAGAGAACTGGGGTTTTAGAGAAGGTAGAGGGTACCCCTCTGGCATTTTGAAAAGTATGCTTACAGGGATCCTTGGGTAAAAAGAATTCAATCAACTTTATTATTGAATATGGAAGTTGATACAGTACTCATAAAACATTTAAGTTATATTACCATCCTCAATATTGTAAAATAGCTACTTGAGAAGGATAGCACTCTAACTTGCACATTTGATAAACAGAAATTAGCAACATCTTTCCTTTAACAAATCGTTATTGTTGAAAGTATTACATATCTGCTGCGAAATCTACCAAGCTATTAGTCAATTGCACAAGAGAGAGAAATAATTAAAAATATGTCAAAGTGCTAGTCAAAATCAGAGAGAAATACAAATGCCCTTAAAATTTTATTTTAAAATGTGTTTCTGCTTCCTTTTTCTTTCTTCTGTATTCCTTCCACCAAATTCTATATTTTAAGGACAAAACCAGACAGATAATTTTCTTTGAGTGACATTGTTTTTGTTTACTCCCTAGTTTGAAACAGCAACCATGCTGCCAGCTGAGATACCTCCGGGTTTAAGACTATCAATCTATTTCACAGCTGGAACAAAAGAATTCAGATAAGAGTTTGGCAAACAATTTAACTTGTTTTCCTTTGAAGATATTTCTTATTTTTATGGTTGAGGACCCTTTTCTCAAGTCTGGAGAAGTTATGGGTTACACTATAGCAAAAGAAAATAGGTATAATCCCAGGTAAACTTTCTAATAGGCCTTCTCTTAGCCACATTGCATCATCTACTTAAGAATACAGTGGTTTAATTTGTTCCGTAACCTTGAGGCGTGGGAAACTATGAGACGCTAGAGTCGCGGTAAACTAGTGGATCGTGTGCAGCCGACCCATCTGCGCGATCACTCCTATCTCAAATGTTGCTTGTATTTCAAAGCAAAAATTGCTCTCGCTCGATGGCTTGTATCTCAAAAATCTCCTGTTAGGGCATTCGTATCTCGAGGTACCACTGTACATAGTTTTTCAATCTAATGGATATTTTTAAACTTAATTCATTAATATTTTTTACATTTGTAGTGTACCAAGAGTAAAAATGTTGACAATATTTCAAAATTTTTCTCAAATTTATTCTTGAGTCCAAAGGAAGAGTCTTCTTTTTTACCATGTTAATAGGACTCAAACAAGTTTTGTGCACATGTAACTACATGTTGAGAATCTATGTCACAGGTAAACAGTCTTATATGTATTATTTATTTCAATTTGCACAAAAGCCCTTTGACATGGGTCCTTGTTTCTACTTAAGGGATGGGAGAAACAAAGCTGAAGTCCCTCAGTTAGTAGGTAGTTGAGCCTGAATAACAGAGAGGAGTACTCTCTTATCTCTGTGCACTCTTATAAGATGTGGTGTTCTAGTGGAAATTTACACACCTCAGAAGGATACACCAAAAAATATTATATGTGAAGTGCAATGCAGCTGGATGGTGAGAGGTCTCATCCATTACTTTAAAAATGGATTTGGAACTAAATTCAGAATCTATTAGACATGGTTTATTCACCGGGATTTTTTTCAGATGGAGAGATGCTGGCCTATAGCAGATATTAAATACATAATTTACCTGAGCTTGCCTTGAGCACTTCAAGGGAAGAATTTATAACGAATATCTCAAGAGCTGTTTGGTCTACTGAATTGTAGATAGTCTTGTATTTAGAGGACATGTGACCTTAGTCTTTTCTGAGACTAATACTTATTTTTAAAAGAAATGTCAATAATTCCCTTTTGGCGGTCTGATGGAATTCATTTTTCTGCTGCTTCTTTTATGCCCGAACCACTGAAATCTAAGTGTAGAAATGAGGAATCATTAATATCTGCGGCCATAGAATGTGCTAATTCTTCCTTTCATCAGTCACTGTTTGAGAAAGCTCATTCAATGTCTAAATGGTTAGATACCCATCTTAAATATTTCACTGCTTCTCTTAGATAGGATGCCTTGTCTATTGATCTCTAAGGACACTGTGAGCCTGTTCCTCGTCCTGGGAAGCTAGTGACCCTAACCAGGAAGTGCCCACTCTCAGGAGCTTTATAGGAAAAGGTGACTTCCGGGTATTTCTTTATAAGACGTACAAGCTGCAACTGGAAGCAAGGCCGGGTGCAACCACAATCCTTTGACTGGGTGCCCGGACAAACGTGTAAGAAAACCTGAGCGTTCGGCAGGTGGCTGTGGGTACTAGATGCAGGTGAGCTAACAATTAAACTACAGATGGTTTTCAGCTATGGCTCATCTCTCCACCTCCCTCCCTTTAGTTTTTTTTTTCTTTTCTTTTTAACATTTGGATTGTGAGATCTTTACTAAGAGTGCCAATTTTCCAAATTTTTTCTAATCAAGGCAGGACGATTGTACCACCAGCAATCCATTTCTACAGTCTCCTATCTGATTTCCAAGATTCTTTTTTTTTTTAATGTGGAAAGTTTTGCATGGAATTCTGCCCCACTTCTCAGTCTCCCTCCCATCCTCCCTTTTCCCCTCCTTCTCTCATACTTTTCCCATCGCCAGAAACAAACTCCTCTGAAAAATAGTTTAACACCTCTAGATTGATTTCTACTGTTTAAATTTTAATTTCTAATAATAAAATAACTATACAAGGGGGGGGGGGGAAAGGGTGCTTAACAGATCATACATTGAAATACACAAATGCACTGCACCGGGATGTTAGACTTGCCTTCTGACCCATCCCTTGAAATACATGGAGGAGACACACCAGGAAGGGCACACCCTCCCTGCAAGCGCTGGGACCTGGGGGCTGGGAGCTAGGGTGCTCAGACAGGCTCTGTGGCGGGGTTGGAAGGGCCCTTCTTCCAGTTTCAGATGAAACTTTATTTGCTGAATTGACCTGCCCATAGACAGACAGTCATCGTTTCTGTCTCTGTCTAATCGAAGGTCACCCTCATAGTGGTTTACCGTGTGAAGAGGTCAGTCTCCACTCAGTGGATGTCTGGGGGAGAGGAGGAGGAGGAACTGGTATCCCGCACGGGCTTGGATGTTTGGAATCGAACCTCGCACCCTGTCCAGCGGAGCCCTCAGCGATCCAGTTCAACCACTGCGTCCCTTTCCGGGCTCCAGACCGCGGTTTATCCGCGCGCGCTCCCAGGCGCGGAGGGAGGGAGGGCGGGCGGTCCCCAGCGTCGCCAGGGGCCAGTGTGGCTCCGCTCGCGCAGCGCCCGCTCAGCCCGCCAGGGGGACCCCGCCCCGCCCCGCCCCGGCGGCGGCTGATAAGAAAGACCGAGGGGCGTGGAGCGGAGGCGCCGGCGCCGGCAAAACGGGAATCAGCCGGGGCTCCGCGGCTCCCTGGGACCCGGGCTTGCACGGCAGAAAGGGCGCGCCCCGCGGTGGGTGTGTCCGTGTCCACCCTCGGGCCTTCCAGCGCGGAGAAGCGCTCGGGTCCGCGGGTATTTTGTTCCCAAAGACAGGTTTTTTTGTTTTGTTTTTTGTCTGCGGTGCCCGCGGCTCTAGAAGTGCAACTTTGCGGCTGGGGGTTGCGGGGTCCTGAACCCAGAGGATCAGAGCTGGTCTGCGCCCTCCCAGGAGGAGGAGGAGGCGGGCCGCGAGCGTGGAGGGGGCCGGGCTGGGGGAGTTCCCGAGGGTCGCGCGTGGCGGCGAGATTGGCTCCCACCGCCCCGTGGCCACGCTCCGCGCTGCCCGCGCCCCGCGCCCTGCCCTCTACCCGCCTCTTAGGCGCTCCGGGCGTCAGGTTTGGCTGGATCCAGCGGGAACCTGCAGAAAACTTTTCCCTTCCCCGTCTCCGGGTCCCCTTTTGTCTCTCCGGGCGGCGGCGGCAGCAGCGACGCCGGAGCGGGGAGCCCCGGTCCCCAGCCCAGCGCGCCGCGCCCGGCGACCACCGAGGGCAGGAGCGCGCGGGGAACCCGATGGCGGCGGCCGCTGGCGCTGCGACCCTTGGGGGGCACCTCGGGCAGGAGCGTGTCCTCCCTCCCCTGGCCGCCGCCGCCGCCGCCCCGCCGGTGCGGGAGTAGCGCCGTCCCCGCCCCTCCCCACCGTCCCGCACCCCTCGCCGCCCGCCCCCTCGCGTGACTCATCCGCCCGCGGTGGCCGCGCGCGCCCGCTGCCCGAGCCCCGAGCGAGCCCCCGCCGCGATGGGGAAGAGAACCGCGGCTGCGGGCGGCGGCGGCGGCGGCGCTTCCAGCTGAGGACCCCGGCCCCTGCCGCCGCCGCCTCCACCTCCTCCTCCTCCTCCGCTTGTCTCCGGAGGCGCCAGACGTCCCCCCAATAACTCCCCGGAGGAGCGGCTGGACCCGGGAGTCCCCGCGCCCAGGACAGGTGAGCGGGAAGGAAGGGGTGCTCTCCGCGTGGGGAGGTGGTGGGTACGGGGAACCAGCGCCGCAGCCCACACGGGGCGCTTCTTCCTCGCGCGCCCCTTCTCCCCGCTTCAGCCTCTCCAGAGTTGGGGTTGGTAAGAAACACGGTCTTCGGAAGTTTTTGGGGAAATAGACCAAGTCCGCCGCCCGGGCGGGATTCCCCGGTTCCCTGGAGCGCAAGACGGGGCGGCGTGCGGAGCTGCCTGCGAGAGCGCGCGGCGGCTCGGCGCGCCCGGCCGGGTTTCCGCCAGCTACACCCTCCTTTGTTCGCGTTCCCGAGCCAGCCTTCCCCGGGAAGGTGTGCGCGGCGCTAATGGATAGAGCACAGTCCTGGGCCGGAGGGAAGGGTGTTGCCGGGGTTCCTAAAGCAGCGGCTGCCTGTGGCGGTGTCTGCACGGGCAACACGGGGAGGCGAGGCAATGACTGCCAAATTCAGCACTGCTCTTCCTCCTCCTATGGAGTCTGTGCTTAATTAAGGGCTGAGGGTTTGCAAGATTTGCTTCATTAATCTTTTTTTTTTTATTTTTTAACTATAGTTAACTGACCAAGCCAGTATGTCATACTGTGCGGTTGTAAGCGCTCTCTGTGTATTTTCTGCCCTTAGATTTATTTAGATGGAGGTGTGTGTGTGTGTGTGATATTTGTAAGAAAAACAATTCATTGTTCAGTACCAGGCGTTGGTAATGCCAGAAAGTCACATGCTTCACATCAGTGTAATTTATGAATTGTAGTCAGCCCAGGTGCACCTTAATCTGGTGCATTTAAGAACTAAGTAAAGTAGGTTGACCTCTTTCCTTGTTTTTTTTTTTTTTTTTTCTTCTTTTTCTTTTCTGAAGTCATTGTGGACAACTGAATATATTGAAAACATTTCATTTACTTTGATGGCTTGTCATGTATTATGGTAACACTTACTATATAAAATGATATTGAGGTTGTTATTGGGCTACTGATACTAGACTATATTACCATTTTGCTAAAAGTAGGCTACATTTTGAAACTTCGTAGACCTTCCTTTATTTTTCTGCTACTGTCTACTCGTAGAAAGGCATCCGCTCATAGTTTCATGCTTTTCAAACATCTTAAGTGAAGAGTAAGCGTCCTTCTGACCAGAAATTATTTCCATTCAGTGGAAACTATAGTTAAATGCTTTAGCAATTTAACATTATGGGGATTTTTCTTTTTACTCTTTAAAATATATTCTGAGGTGTGAGGAGTGATTTTCTCCGAGGAAGTCCTATTAGAGAGCCCATGACTGTGAGATGACTTGGGCTATCATTTGTAACCTAGTTATGTACAGCTTTGTATGCTGGGCTGGGGAAGTCTTCAGTGAATGAGACTTGATTCTCATGGGAAGTCTCTGCCTTCATTTTCCAGGCAGCTGGCACAGGAAGGTTTTACCTGTAGCTTCTGTGTCAGGTCCGGGTAAATCCATGTAGTATCCCAAAGACATCTGTGATCGGAAGGGTTCTGCAGGCAAAATCGTTTGTAAAGAAGGCTGCTGGGCTTGTTATTTTCACTCAGAGAAGTTTTTAGCGAAGCTTTTATATGCTCCAAGAGTTGGCTCTTGGTAGTTGGACTTGTGTAGTTTCAGAATTTTGAAAAACAGGTCAAAGGGCAGAGGAAGGTAACTATTGATTTACAGTTACCTTCCTGAAGGGGAAGTAGATCTGAATTGCTTGTTTATATTCTCTCATTCTCATGTTGACTCTCAGCTTAAAGGAAAGACATTCATGTTTGGCTGAGGAAAATAGAGAAGAACAAAGATAAAAGCAGGTGCCACTTTTTATAGTTCTTCAGGAAAATGAGTAGAAGATAATATAATAAGCCCTCGTGGCAATGCGTATTACTTACCAAATAGAATGTAGTTTAAAAGCAGTTTAAATGTAAATTTCATTTAGTGTTACTGTCCTTAAAATAGGAGACCGCATGGAGAGCCTGCATCAAGCAAAACACATTCGGAATAAGAACTTGTGTAGAGACGGGACAAACGAGTCCACAGTGAGATGGGCCCTGTATTTTATGACGGAATATAGGAACTGCAGTGTTACCCAGTGTACCCATTTCAGGACTGACGATCCGGTTTGTCTGCTCAGGTGTGATAATGTGCCCAAACCTCCAGAGAGCACAGGTGAACACTTGCTGTGTCATGCTGGCTGCTGGACGGTAAGGGAGGTCGTGCTATATGAACTTAGAGGCCGACGGAGAAGGGACTGGAAAATGTGCCATGGATCACTGAGGACCTGCGGTGGTCCTTGAGATCCAGGGGTTGCCAAAGGCACCGTAAGGGGAATTGGAAAGACCAAGTCATCCTGACCCAGAAACGGGTTATGTGGCCCTGAATACATTTCTTGGCCTTCTGAAGTCTCTCTGCCGATATCAATAGATCAAAGTCTTTGGATTGTGATTTTCCTGTCCTTTTTTTTTTAAAAAAAAAATACTGCATGATGAGCCCTAGAGGAACTGAGGAGAGGAAGAAATCAGAATATGGCAGGGTGGTGTTGGTACCCTCAGTAGAGTTCGGGTTGGAGGGCGACAGGGAAAGGGTAATACACTGATAATACGAGGTAAGGAGATCTGACCTGGAGCATCTGGCCCATCACGGATGGCCTGTGTTCACAATACGTAATACAATAAGTACCGATGTGCACTTAGGACTCGATGGTTTTCAGTGAATTTTCAGAAATAATGGCCATTGGTTTTCACAACAACCCAAGAAGTAATTAGAGCGGAAAAGCGAGGAAACCAGGACTAACCTTGCAAAGTGCCCTTGCCCCAGTAAGCGCCACTGGCTTTCTGCGGGATTTGTGGCGATAAGAGGAGCTAGATAGGACACACTTTGGAAAACCCTGTGGAAATGGGAAAGAGAGAGAAAGTTGGTGTCAGATTTTTGTGGGTGTTCACATTTCTGAGTGAAAATTTAGTTTACATTCTGGAAGAGAAGAGTCTTCTCCAATCATGAGATAAAGGCTTCCTAAAAAGTCTTGAGTTTTGATTGTTGATGTTTAGTCTGGTGACACTTGTCTGTGCTTCCTCTCGCCTCCCCTCCCTCTCCTTCTCCAGCAGCCATTCTGGGGATTTGGTTATTACAGTCATTGATAAGACTCTTCTGAGAGCTTTCAGTGCAGCTGGAGAAAGTGAATTCTCTCGTGAAGGTGTGCATCCTTGGATCACTGTGCTGGGAATTCATGGGATGTGTCCCAGCAGCAGGCTGTGCTTTCGAAACTGTCCCCAAAGTGAAATGACACATGAATTACACAGGAATTACACAGGAATGTGAGCAAGGTGAGAAGATGTGGATCCCTGCATTCCTTCCTGTAGTGTCCTTGTCATCAGCTCAAAGCATTCAGTGCACCAAGGGAGGACAAGTCTCTCCCCCTCCCCCATGTTCCAGTGAAAGGGAGGTGGTCAGAATTCATCTGGTTACACACGAGAGGAACTTACCTTTACCCGGGTTAAGCAAAGAGGAAGATTTATTGGCTCATGTGACCGCAAAGTCCAAAGGTAGACTTCGCTTCAGTCATAATTGTATGCGAGAGACACTACATCGGTGTCAGGGTTCTTTCTTTCTCCCCCTGCTTCTCAGCTCCTCTTCTCTCCCAGCGAACTTCTTTCCGAGGCCCTCTTCCATGTGCTGAGAAAGATGACAGTCCATAGTAACACACCTGCATCTCTAGGCCTTTGATCCATAAGACATACTGTAGAGGTCTTGTCTCTTCTGGGTCCCATTTCTAGGAATCTGGAAGGGCTTGGATTGGCCCTGCTTTGGTGGTCATTGAATCAGTCTCTTGTGTACAGCAGAGAGGAGTACCATGATAGTCTTAGACTGGATCATGTGCCCAACACTGTGTGTGTGAGATGCCAGTCGTGGGGTGGAGTGAAGGAGGCTGGAGGGGCACTGTGATGGACAGGGGTGGTTCTCCTAAGCTAACGATGCTCTCTGCTGTTAAGGAGAATTGCCCCCTCTCTTTGGGGGACAGTCCCCTGCATCATGTGATTTCAAGTTTGCACAGGGAGACATCTCAGACGTCATGCAAATTCCGGAAGTGGACTTTGCTACGAGGACTGTGGTTCACAGAATGTTATTATACACGGAGCCAATCACTTGCCTCTCTCTGTGTACTTTTATCAAATAGCCCTGTACTTTTAAATACCCTTATTTCCAGCCTAAGGATTTTATTTACAGAAGTCCCGGTCATCTAGGGATCACGGGATTGGAGAACCCCTGCTTTGGGCATTTTCAGTGAAAATTTCAACAGGGAAGTGAAGTGATAAACACCGACCTATAGTTTATACAAATTCATTGGGTTTGTGGGAGATGGCAGGGCAAAGAGGAGGCAGCGGGCTCAGGTTAGTGTTATCACTTAGGAGGTATAAGGTGATCGGTCCCAAATGAGAATATTGGCAAATGTGGATAAGATAAGGAAAGTCTGGGTCGCATGTCAGGATGAGGGAGCATCTGCGTTGACCAAGCATTTGTATGTTGAAACAGGTCAGGAGAGATGAGACCAAGTAAAGAGGCTGGGCCAGCAGGTGAAATGGCAACTGTGTTGTATAGAAAGAAAACCTCTGGCCACCAGGAGCCCTAGGGACAAAGCCCTTATATGTATTGCATTGACATTTATTGAACACCTACCTAATATGCCAGGTCCTTATTGTTTCAAGTTCATTCTATTAAATTTCATAATAGTCCTCTAAGGGAAGGAAACTGAAAGTGAAGGAGGTACAAAATTTGCTCAAGGTTATTTGGTCCTTAACCTTGTAGAGCTGGGATTCAAACCCCTGCAGTCCGAAACAAAAGCCTCTGCTTTAAGACACTCTGCCACACGACCTCTCAAGCCCAAGGTGAGAATCCAGGACAGCAGGCCACCTGGAGGGACAGGTGCAGTGTTGTGCCTTCTAATAGGCAGGCACAGTGCCAGAAGTTCAGGTCAGACAGAGAGGATGAAATAGAGGTTAGCAGGGTGAGGGTGCAGAGCATCCGTGCTCAGAGGCAAACGGGACAGCAATGCCAGGGAAGAGTAGATTCTTGGTTTGGGATTTGGGAGGTAGCAAAGAAAGTTGATGGAAGTGGTATCTGGTGGGCAGTCAACAGAACAAATAGGGCCTGATTGCTGATCTGAGAACAGGAACTCTACAGCTACTCTCGCTTCAAATACTCTTCCTGGTGTAAGTGTCACTGAGAATATGGAATGGGCGACTGATTCCCGAGTGGAAGACTGGGTTCTATTGGTTGTCAGGTATTATTGAGGAAAAATAGATGACATTTGTAGAATGTTTGCCAGGGTTCTTTCTTCTGTACATAATCTCACTAAATCTTCAGTAGAGGCCTGGAGGGTCAATATTAGTTTTTTTTTTAAAGCCAGGAAATGGAGGCTTAGATAGGTCAAGTTACTTGCCTGAGCTTCTGGAACTTGACCCGAAGATGAAGGAGTGGTCATCGAAACCCAGGTCCATCTAAGTCTGGACCTTATCCTGGGTCTTCAGGGAATCATCCTGGTCTCGGCAGAGCAAGGTCCGTTTCAAATCTGGGCCATAGAAATGGGGAAGTCAGCAGGGGCGTATGTTTTGTGAAGGGGGACCGTGAATTAACTTCTGGACATGGGAATATGAGCTGGTACCAGGTCATCTGAAGTCAGTTGTCCGGCGGGATTATATCCGGCTTTGGCACAAAATCTAGTAATCTAGTAGGTTTTTCCCCTCAGTACAGGATCTCTGTCATTATGCAGGATATGTACGTCAGCAAGTCAGATGTTTGGAAGGCTTAATTTTAGTCACTGATTTCAGATGAAGAGCAGGGACCTCTGCCAGCTACCATGGCCTGGATTTGCCTTTATACATACAGGTTACTTTGCCCTAAATATGATAAATAAGAAACAGATATATTTTGAGAGAGTAAGCGAAAAGCACTAACACATACGGAATGTAGTAGGGTATGGGGAACGCACTCCAGCTGTGAAAATCTGTACTTGAAGCTGCTCTAAATCAAACTATTTACTACTGGAACGTTGCAGCATTCCCCAACAAATGCAAGGTCAAATTTGTATCTGCTTAAAGGTATGACCAGATGTAGGTCTTCATGATGTGCAGTGGACTGCATTTCTGTGTAAGAGGAAGGGGAATGCGAAGATATGTGAGAAAACGTAGCTGAGAAATATTTATAGTTGAGACATAGTTGAGAACTCATAGCCCATTTGGGGAGGTAAACAACAGTGCATAAAACTTTTAAAACAATGCAGTGGAATAATACGATCTTTAGAGTTGGATCTTTTAGAGAGTAGTCAAGTTTACTGCTCTACCTAGTATTATGAAATCCAAACTTAATAGTAGCAGCTGAATGTAAGTGCTGTGAAGACTAGAACAGAGCTCTCTGAAACCTGGAAGCTGGCAGTGGGGCCTCCAGAGGAAGTGAGGTTTGTTGAATAAAATGGAGAGAGAGACAGAGGAAGGTATTCCTGGTAGGGCTAGGAAATTACCCGTGCTCACCAGCCAGAAACCACCAGGAAATTCCATGCAGTCAAACAGCGTTTGCTGCTCATTGAGACGAGTGAGAACGTACAGCATAGGGAAAAGAGGGGTATCTCAGTAAGAGGGTGTCAGGAGTTATTGTGGGATTTGGGTTTGTGTTAAATGCTCTGGGAGAGAGTATAATGAAGCAGGACTTTGTTCCAGGTGGGAGCAGGGGTAATCCTATCTTATTTAGAAGGAGGCAAGACTAGAGAAGCTGACACTCTAATTGGCAAAGAAGCTGCAAGCTCCCATTAGCTAGGTTAGAGGATATTGATCATTACGGGGTTGGATGGAGTTCGTGTTTTTGTTTGTGTTCAGATAGGAGCACTTAGTGGTCTTGTTTCTGTCCTGATTCCTCATGGTCACGAGGTGTCCTTGTCCAATGTGGATGTTCTGTGACATCATCTCCATCTAACAGGAGAACACCAAAGCATAGCTCTATTGGTCAGGCCAGCTCTTGAGTATCAGGGGCTGCCCTGCTCTTTCAGAAACTGATCAGCAAGTGATACTCCGGAGTATGTATATCTCATTCCATGTGCCAAGAAAGATTCCCAGTACCATAGGATTCTGTGAATGTTTCTCTTGTGGGTTAGTGAGACGATTTTTTCCCCCTCTGCTCTAATACATTATTTAACAACCTTCATTAAATGGCATTGTTTACCAGGTGCTGTGTCAGATTCTGAGGATGTTAGGATGACAAGAATCTCAAGAATCTCAATCGAATGGAGATTAAACCAATGACCACAACCCACTGAAACAAAGCTGGCAGAGCTATTAGAATAGGGAAAGGAGGTTGGAGTCTCTTGAGATAAGTCATGCTGAGAAGGGGCAGGTTTTTTTTGCAAATAGTGAGTTCATCACAGAGGTGCTGATAGATTGGCAGCTGCTAAGGAATATTCTCCTTTTTGAGAGTCAGCATCTTTGGGCTGGAATGCAGGGTAAATTCAAGGAATCTCAGCACTGGTTTTGGCATAAGAGAAGCACAAATTTTCACTCACTTGGTGAACCACATATCAGATCAGCTATGTGAACGGATAAGTGCAAGTATTTGTAATACAGAAGAGTTAGTGTTTCTGAAGAGACACTATTATTTCTTATCACAGCAATACATGCTCCCAATAAAAACTTTGGAAAATATATTAAGTATAAAAAAATCAGGAAGAATATTTGCCTGTAATCCCATGACCCAAAGGCACTATAACATTTTGACATTTTCTTCCCCTTTATTTTTAACGAATTTTCCATAGTTAATAACATAGTACAACCTGCTCTGTTTGCTTAACCTTATGTCCGAAATATTTCCAACTTCCCGGCAAGGTTTACGGATGTCTGTATAATAACTGATTGTATGGACACACCATAATTTATTAGCCATTCCTTTAAAATTAGACCTTTAGGCTGTTTCCAAATATCTGGTATTATAAATGGCGCTTTTGATGAAATCTTTGTACAAATTTCAAATTGCTTCCTTAAGCAAGTTCCACGGAACGGGTAATTCCCGGGTCAAAGGTAATGCATGTCTTAAGATAATTGATGCTTAACGCAAAACTGGTTTTCATAATAATGAACTTGTGATTGACGGTGCACAGAAATATCCACTCCCTGTGCCTGCACTAAGGGGTTATATTTTTTAAAATAAAAATGCTACCATTTAAAAACAAGTAGCAATTTATGCTCACTGCTGATTTTATCCCTTTGTTACCAAAAACTCTCTTTTAGAATGTGGACTGGTTAAATACTGTGGTGAACCACTCCATTTTAAAAATGTATTCACACATGTTTCTGAATGTGCAGATGGGGGCCCGTGACAGAGAGGAGATCAGAGTGCGTTTTAGAGCCAATAGTATGTATAACCGGTGAGGGCATCCTGCAAACCGTAGTGCAGAGAACCTGCAGGGGGGAGGCTTGTATGGAACTTCCAGATTTGAACTAAATATTGTTAAAGAGGAAGAGATGGTACAAGACAAGAGCCCCCCTTTGTGGAGTTAATCCTCTGCCAGCCTTGTCTTTGTAGCTCGGTGGTCAGGTCCTTGCGGTCATGGCACATTGTAACTGTTGAGCTCAGTGTCCTACCCTCTCCCATAGGCTGAGACCTGTCTGTTTGATTCCCAGCACGTCACCCAGGACCGGGTGTGCTGGTAGGTAAAATGTGAGGTAAGTTGTGCTCTAACGTAGGATCCAAAAACCCCTGAGATTTCCCTTCCAAGGACCTCTCATTTCTGCTAGTCACCGATTCCCTCAAAACACCCCGGGGATCTTCAACTTTGAACATTCTGATTCCACTCCCATTTCCCACAGAAAAACTGTCTCGTTGCAGTATCTGGTTTCTGTAGTGGTGAACTTAGATTCATTCCACAAGAAGGAGGAACTTGGATTGCATTTAAACTTGGAAGGGTTTTTTTTGTTGTTGTTGCCTAAAAACATTGCTTGAGACTACAGGGGAACTGTTAAACTTACTGTGCAGTCAGTTGGTTTCCTCTTAAAAGTTGAAGGAGAGTATTTTTAGCATTATGATTCCATTTTCTTTTATGGATCTCGGTCGGTGATTTTGAACAGAGTCGTTTTCATTCATTTGTTCCCTAAGTCAGTATTTAGTTGAGAGTCCTTCAGTAGTTGCTATTAAATTGCCCTCATTAGCTGTTTTTGTCAAATGTGAGGCACATCTTACTTAGTGATAATGTAGAAAAACATGTAGGGAAGCGTGACCTGTACCTCTCTTATTTGCTTTCTGAGGAGACATGTAAAAGTTCCCATAATATGCATAAAATGGGAACTCAAGCTCTGTAGGAAGTTCACTTATTAATAATTGACTTAGTAAATATGAGGTGCTGGCAACTGGAAATAGGGTAGGGAACCAAACGAAGGTTCTGGTGGAGTGTACATTCTCGTTGGGGCGGACAGACAGTAGGTGAGTGCGTCAGTTTCAGATGGTGGCAGGGGCTGCGGGGAACAAGGGAATCTGATGGAGTAGACTAGTGCCTGGGCGTCTGTAGTCAGAAGGTCTGGGAAGGCCTCTCTGTGTTTGAGGGGTTTGAGCTGAGACCTTTGGAATAATGAGGAGCCATCCTTGCCTACTTGGGGTGGGAGAGCCAGGTAGGCTTTACTCTCAGTATCGTGGGAAGACATTACAAGGTTTTTCTTTTATTAAAAACTAGAGGCCCAATGCATGAAATTTGTGCAAGATTAGGCCTTCCTCCTTCTTCCCCTCCCCACACACACCGCTTTCACCAGCTTCCCTCTGGCACCTGGGACCTGGGCTTCCCTCGCAGCTCTGGCTTCATCCAGAAGGACATCTGGTCTAATTAGCATATTATACTTTTATTTTTACAGATAGAATAATAATGCAAAGTAGTGCATTTTTCACTGTGATGGTGGTATTGTATTTGGAAGTAACTCAGTGCTTACATTAGAAACTCCCTGTGTATTTATGCTCACAATGTGTCATACATCATTATGTCGTGATGACAGTCCATATACAGCCTATCCACCTCCTAAGGTTTTTTTAAAAGTATAAATACTAAATATTAATATAAATATTGTCCTCTCAGTAGAACATAAACAGCTAAGTCATTCCACTGCCGAGTTTTTGTTGTGTGAAGCTTATATTTTTTAAGTTGTATGTTGTATGCATTCAGTAAAAGCTGAATTAATCATATCGACTCGTCTATAATGTCAAAAAAATCACTCTAGCACACAAAATCACATTTAAGACATAGTACAGGTAGAACCTATACCCTCTCAGTATAGGTAGAACCCTCTGAAAAGTCCGCAATTTAGATAAACGTTTCATTACCATCAGTTAGTCTTGGCATGCCTTACTTGACACATGTAGAAATTCCTTACTTATTTTGTGAGTCTCCTAATCCCTGAACTAAATCTCTGTGCAGAACTTTTCTGCTGACACCTGCATGGTTATGGAGGCTGAGAGTTTTGGGGAATGGTAGTGAGCGAGAGCGTGGGTTAATTCACAGGAGCCTTACATTGGGAATTTGGTGAAGTGATTTTTAAGAGACGTTACAAAAGGAAGACAAAGATGAAAAAGGCAGCACGGGCATCCATCTCCAGGTAACAAGGCCACCTGTGTCCCAGTTCTCATTTCTGCAGGTTTTACCTGGAGATTTCCTGTTCTCCTGGTCCAGCTGAACAGAGGCTCATTGCTCATTTATGAGGCAGGAGACCAGCTGACTGGCAGGCGCGCCACGCCATCAACCCAACCCTCCCCACTTCAGGCTCCTGGAAGGGGTGGGAGATCGGGGGGCTGCCTCTTTAAGTCTCCTGCTTTGTGGTCCCAAGACCTGCGCTCCTCCTCCCAGCCTTCATCAGCACCACTTCTCCCCAGCCTCCATGTACTCCCGCAGCTTTAGATGGGAAGATTCTCAATCCTGCTTTCTTTTTTACTTCTTGTAGAGCATCACTCACTCAGTCCTTTATTAATTCACTCAGAAAATATTTTTTGAGTACCTACTACGTACTCTTTTAGGTATTAGCTATATAACAGTAAACAAAGCCAAGTTCTTCTCCTTATGATCGCTACATCCTAGTTGGAGGACACAGACAAATAATAATAATAATAAAAGAAGCAGGGCTCAGGGACAGAGAGCAACTGGGATGAGGGCTAGTGGGGTGTAGTCACAGAAGTCCCTCTGATAATGCCTGACGTTGAGCAGAGACCTGAATGGAGGAAGGAAGGAATCGGTAGGATGTCTGGGGAGGAGAGTGCCAGGCAGTGAGAACAGGAAGTGCAAAGGCCTGGAGGAGGCAGCAGGTGTGGTAGGAGTTGGCTTGGAATGCTTGAATAGCAAAGAGCCGGTGTGATGGAACCAAGGCAAGGGTTCAGAGAGAGCCTTAGGGCCACAGGGCACTTTGGACTTCATTCTGAATAACATGGGAGGCATCAGCTGGGATCCTAACCTACAGTGAGAGCTTTGCTGGACCCCATCCTCAAGGTCATTACAATTCTCAGAAGGAAGTATGCAGTGAGCAGAGGCCCATATGTCTGCATTTATCACCTGTCCATCCTGCCTGATGGGCCAGAACTCTAATTCAAGGTTCTCGAAAGCCATGAGATCAAATAAAGGTGACACTGATAAATGCTTTGGAGCAAGCATGGCCCCGAGAATTCCAAAGCCAATGGGAGTCATTTTACTTTGGATGTGACCAAAATTTTGTTGCAATTTTGAAAACGGGGTGCATTCACAGATCCAGAGTGTGAGAGCTAAAAGGAGACTTTTTCATACAACAGTGAGAAATGTGAGGCCCAGAGAGGCACTTCGCTTTTTCTAAATCTGAATACTAGATGCAGACACATGATTAAACTCTGACTTTTCACCTCCTAATCTTGGCCCTTGAATAATGGACGCGACACACATCTCTGTGAAGGAAAAGAAAACCTGTGAAATTTGGACTGAAATTGGTCACCTAATAAGAACCAGGCCGCCAGGGACAACAACTTGGAGCATTTCCAGAAAACCTCCTTAGGTATCAGCATTCTTTTGGTCAGCAAGATATTCATGGGGCACCTGCTATGCTGTAGGTGGGACTGTCTGGGTGATGCTAGAGAAAAGCTGTGAATGGGGTGGAAAAGGAGCTAATACTCTGTTAGTGGGGACAAAAGCAATTACACCGTAAGTAGCAAGTGTAGTTAGTGCCACAAAGACATGCAGGCTGCTAAGAGAGAGGGTTGTGGGTCAGAGGGTTTGTGAATGCTTCCCCAGGAAATGTCTTATATGATGAGATTAGAACATGAGGAGCTTGTCTGGAGAAGACTCATGCCAAAGAGAGAAATCCATGTGGGCTTTGAAAAAACAGGAATGACACGAGCTACATGATCTACATTCACATACCACTCTGACAGTTTGGTGGTAAAGGGGGTGGAGGAGGCAAAAATGCATGAAGGAAGCCTTAACCGGTTTGGTTCAGGGGATAGAGCGTTGGTCTGCAGACTCCAGGGACCCAGGTTTGATTCCGGTCCAGGGCATGTACCTTGGTTGCAGGCCCATCCCCAGTGGGGAGTGTGCAGGAGGCAGCTGATAGATGTTTCCCTCTCATTGATGTTTCCAACTCTCTATCCCTCTCCCTTCCTCTCTGTAAAATATCAATAAAATGGCTCGTGTATCTATTTTCAGTAGTTTCTAATCTCATTTCACCCAAAACTTTGAAGGCTAAACTACATGTGAGTTAAGTGATTTTTAAGAGGAAGATAAAGTTGAAAAAGGCAGCACATAGCATCCATCTGAAGGTAACAAGGCCACATGCATCCCAATTCTCATTTCTGCAGGTTTTACCTGGAGATTTCCTGTTCTCCTGGTCCAGCTGATATACAAAAATATATATTTTATAATATATTAAATATATTTTAAAAATTATATTTAAAAAAATGCATGAAGGAAACCAGGGCTTTAGCTTGGGTGGCGACAATGATGATGGCGAGAAGGGACAGAGTTAAGAGGTTTCTAAGACAGCATTAGCAAACATTGGTAACTGATAGCACATGGGAATTGTGGTACAGGACACACCAAGATTTTAGCATGAGCAAGTGGATGGATGGTGGTAACACTTGCCTACATGAGGAAGCCTTTTATAAGTTTGCTTCTGGGTTCAGTTTTGCACACATTACGTTTGAGATGCCTGTGAGACGTCCCAGGGGAAAAGAGCAAGTAGACATTTGGGCAGGCGGGTCTGGAGCCCAGATGAGAAATTTGGAATGGCGACCTCCATTGGAGTCATTAACATGTTGTTGGGAATAGAGCTGGAGAGAGAAGAGACTGAGCAAGAAGGGGATTTGGGAGCATGCTTTGGGGATTTCCACATCTCTGAGGGGCTAGAGGAGCATATGGAGATGCAGCAGCCCGCAGGTGGGAGAGGAGCCAGGGGTGTGATGCCACTCATGAAAGGTGTGCGTGGCATTAGCAATAAAGCTTGGCACATGCTCCCTCAAGGAGCCCTTCCTGAAGAGTTGGTTTCAATTTCTTTCCCCAATTGAATTGACCAGTGAAACTCACATGTGGTTTAGCCTTCAAACTTTGGGGTGAAATGAGATTAGAAACTACTGGAAATATTTTTTTGAATTTTATGTCGCAGTTGGTACTGTGTAAGAACAGAATAGACACACGAGCCATACCTTCACAGTAATATAATGGTAGAATAGCACATTTGAAGGTCAGTTTCATCATGCTGATTATTAATCTGTTCTTACTATCAATTCCTTTGCTGCCCTCCAATTTTAATAGGTTGTTATATCTTTTAAAGTATTTGGATATACTTTAAAAAACTTGAGACATAATTGACATAACAATATATTAGTCTCAGTTGTATAACATTATGATTTGATATACCATGTATATACATATATATTGCAAAATGATCACCATAATAAGTCTAATTAACATCCATCATGACAGTTAAAAAATTGTTTTAATAACAAGAACTCTTAAGATCTACTCTCTTAGCGGTTTTCAAATATGTAATACTGTATTGTTAATTCTAGTCACCATGCTGTTTCGTACATTCCCAGGATTTATTTGTCTTATACATTTATTTTAAAGAATTACTAGGTCATATATCATCTTTGTGACAGATGTTTTTAAAACCACAAATAGAGGTTTAAGCTAGCTTCTTTTCCAGGACACTACAAGGAAAGTATGTAATTTAAAAGAAAAGTGCTTGAACAGCTATCAGAAGACTCAGAGGATTATCCTTGCTCTTATTATAAATGCATTTTAGGTCATTAAATCGAAGAGGAAAAAATACCTGCTATTGAAGGTCGTGTGTGATGGTGGACCTGGGGGAGAATGAAATCCTTGTTCTTATTTTCCTACAGAGGAAGATACACTGGAGAGTTGCCGGTAGAACACGAGGCTAATGTGCAAAAATCGACAGCCACCCTTGTGTGAATCATTGTCAAATGAGAGCCGATACACTACATTCACTTCACATTTTCTTTAATCGTATGGTATAGACTTTTCACTTTTTGTAGTTTTCATTATATTAAAACACAAAGATTCAGAAATAACCTTATTTATCAAGCGAAGTTCCCAGAGCACTCAATAGTGCTTATTATATAGCCATAGTACTTTCTTAGGTCGTGATTGAAAGGTTTACATAAAATCTCTCCTGGACTTCGAGTCCTTTGGGAGTTAGCACCATGCTTACCAGAACCCACTGCCATCTGGCTGTCTAGCTGAAGTGTCTCTCCTTCAAAGATATTTTAGAAAATGTATTGTCAACTTTTGATTCTCTGGGCTATTTGTGATTTAAGTGAAGTTTTGCTTGACAGAGCGTCCCCTTCCCAGGGATAATTTGGAAAAAAAAATCACAGGAGAATTTGAGCTTTATCACCTAAGAGCTACGTGACCTTGGTCACAGGACTGAACCTTGCTGGGCTCTATGTTGCTCATCCTTAGCCTAGGACAACGTGACACCTTAGAAGGGTTGCTGAGGATTAGGAAAGGTCATGTAAGTACAGGATTGGGCACAGAGTGTGGCACATAGTGGACCCTGCCCGGTGTACTCCTTCCCCCCAACTCCCACGTCTCATTCGCTCCCCCCGGATGCCCTTGGCACATGTGCTCTGTGTGAAATAGCTGTTCTCTCTGCCTTTTATCTAAGCTGCCCTCCATGCGAGGGCAAGCACTTCTCATGTTCCTAGAGCCACCTCGATGGCACCTCTGCTGTCTGTCTCCCCTGCCTCACCTGCGAGAGTTGGCTGTCAAGGTGCTTTGCTCGTGCCAGCAGTTAAGCCTGATACACTAAGGGTGACTTGTCCAGCTTCTGTCTCTAGCTGCTTACCCACAGGTATAAGCAGTGAAAATGGACCTTAAGAACAACCCTCAGAACAACTAAAAGGGGAATGAAGCCTGGCCAGTGTGGCTCAGTGGATGAGCATCGGCCTAGGAACCAGGAGGTCATGGTTTGGTTCTTGGTCAGGGCACTTGCCAAGGTTTCAGTCTCGATCTGCGGTAGGGGGCGTGCAAGAGGCAGCAGACCAATGATTCTCATCATTGATGCTTCTCTCTCTCTCTCCCTCTCCTTTTCTCTCTGAAATCAATAAAAATATATTTAAAGAAAAAAAGAGCGGCCTGGCGATTGGGAGGAGAGTTTCTGTTGTTTTCTGCTAGTGGTGTGACCACTGGCAGTGTTACAGAAATAGAGCCCACTGCCGCTCTGTGGAAGCGGACGCGAGCAGCTGCCTTTTGGAGACCAGTGGAGAGGGTTCCAAAGAAAGGCTGCAGCCCTCCAAGAGTAACCCTCTCCACCCCCAGGAGAATGTTCTCTCCATCCTCCTGGCTTCTGGGGAAGGGGCAGGGCAGCTGCTCCAAGCAGGAACCTCTCTGCTAGGGAGCCTGCCCGGGTTCTGTTACTCCGTTTCTCCTGTTGAGTCCTTCTTCTGCGGCCAGGCTCCTCACGGCCCCGGCTCTGGGCTCCTGGTGACTGCAGGCCAGAAGCAAACCCTCTCACCGGCTGAGCTGTGTGAGCTCCTTACGGTGAGGTGTGGCGTGCTGTTGTGTTTATGACTCCTCTCGGTGGTTATTGAATCGCTGAATTAAGTTGAAGTGGGACGGCAGCTCGGAAGGGTTATTAGGTGCCTGTAGCACTGGGTCTGATAGTGTCACCTTGATGGAGGTGTTGGTCTTATTTCAGCAAGGATGCTGGTATTAACTAGTTCAGAAGACAAGCCATCCTGAACAGAAAGCGGCAGCCAAGGCAGGGCATGCTGGCATTCCAGAACATAGCCAGATGGAGGGTTTTAAATGACAATAGAAAATGCCCTTCTTTGTTGGACCTTACTCGCTTGGATGTTTGGAAACACCCATGAAGCCATCCTAATAAAACTTAAAGTTGAGCACTTGAGTGCCTGGCGGCGGCAAATACCCTGGTTCCCATAACTCATAACTCAGCCGTGTCTCTCTAGATATTGCTTTCTGGGTCTCTCTGAAAACACGGGTCAATAAATTATGAGCTGTCAAGCTAAAAATCCAGTGTCTTTGGTTTCCTTTTAATTTTTAGTGTTTTATTAAGTCACATTTGGTGGGTATAGAGATAAAAATGAGTATCAAAAAGTAGTTTGGATATTGTCTTCCGAATGAGTACAAAGGATTACTTTTCCCCTTTAAAACTTTTCTGATTAATTCTGGCAATTATTAAAACTTTGAGGGCCAATGAACACCAGTAAATCTCTAGGGATAATTTATTGAAATAATGTGGGAAAAAAAGAAACCACTTCTTAAGTACTTAAAATTGTAAGTTGTTTTTATCACCATTTCATTTAAAATAAATTTCCCCTTTACACATCTACTTTGTAGTTTATTATACACATTTGTCATGTTACTGAAGTTTTCGTAAGCATACCTTTCTTAGAGGATGTATTATATTCTGTTACTTAATGTTTTTAAATGACAGTTTTTAATTAATAAAAAAGGAAATACTAATTTTTGTGACATTTAGAACTTTCCTTTGCAATTTCCTTGATTCAGGAAGGAAAGGAATGTTTCCCAAATGTATCATTAGATATTTTGGCATTTTCTATCAATTTGAGGTAATGATCAAATCACACAGAAGTTAAGTTGTGAATGGGCACATAACTCTCCTGTGAAGTTTCTGAACAGATCTCTTTTTTCCCCCTTCTCTTTAGAAGCTTCTCAGTGTCAATTTGGGGTTATTTTTCTTTTTTTTCAAATATTACAAAAGTTTACTCTTGGAGTATATTTATTATCTCTGTGCAAAAGTATTAATCTTTAGCACTATGCAAAAAGACTGTTCAGTCATTTTTAAATACAATTTTATATATATACTAGGGGCCCAGTACAGGAAATTCGTGCATGGGGGGGAGGGTATCTTTCAGCCTAGCCTGCTTCCTCTCCCATCTGGGATCCCTTCAAGTAGGATCGGGCCTAAACGGACAGTCGGACATCCCATTCACAATCCAGGACTGCAGGCTCCCAACTGTTCACCTGCCTGACTTCCTGATTGCCCCTAACTACTTCTGCCTGCCAGCCGGATCATCCCCCAACCACTCCCCTGCCAGCCTGATTGATACCTAACTGGTCACCTGCCAGCCTGTTTGCCCCTAACTGTTCTCCCCTGTAGGCATGGTCACCCCCAACTGTCCTCCCTTGCAGGCCTGGTTTATCCCAACTGACATCCCCTGCTTGTAGTGGCCATCTTATGTCCATATGGGGGCAGGATCTTTTGACCACATGGGGGCAGTCATCTTGTGTTGGAATGATGGTCAATCTGCATATTACTCTTTTATTAGAAAGGATAGAGTCCTGGTGCACTGGTGGGGGCCAACTGGTTTGCCCTGAAGGGTGTCCCAGATTAGGGTGGGTGTTCCCTTGGGACTCCCCAGTGACCCAAGGGGAGGCCTTGGTATCTGGGAGTTTATTTATCTTCTACAATTGTAACTTTGTAGCCTAGAGCAGAGCCAAGCCTTCTGCTGGCACAGCCATTGAAACTTTGTTGCCTTAAGTGGAGGCCTGGGCTCGCCAGGGTGTGTGGAAAGCTTGGCTTTCTCCATCATCAGGGGCAACTCAAGCCACTCCTGCTTTCTCTGTGGCCATATTGATCTTGGTTGGGTTATTTGCATACTCACTCTGATTGGCTGGTGGGCGTGGCTGATGGGTGTGGTGGAGGTACAGTCAATTTGCATATTACTCTTTTATTAGATAGGATATACTAGTCATCGCGCGATGTTGTGCCCAGTAGGCTGCCCACCGCTTCCGTGCAGTGTGCCACCAGGAGCTGCACTGCTTCCGTGGGAGGGGAGCCAATATCTCCTCTTTGGGCCTGTGCTTAGCTGTGGAGGCTGCAAGCCAGCCCCCCTGTCCTCCAGAGGTCCTGCGGGGCCGGGGTGTTACTGTGGCAACAAAGCAAGCCTCCCAACCCGGCCACTCCACGCTTGCTGTCCAGATGCCCTCTGTCACCGTGGTGATGAAGCAAGCATTCCGCCAGGCCACTCACACTGCCCACTCTCAGCAGCAGCCCCCTCAGGATGGGGGGACTCTGGCAGGAGGCTGAGGGGACTGGGTGCCGCCATCCTGTGGCTATGGGCGCTGCCATCTTTGTGATGGAGTGATGATTAATATTCATATTACCCTTTTATTAAACAGGATATAAGCCTAATATGCAAAGTGTTTCCTTGGGAGTTCGCTCACTTGCTATGACATGCACTGACCACCAGGGACGGCACAGAATGAAGGAAGGCCCTGGCTGACAGGCAGGGAAGGGAGGTCCCAGCCAGCATCTGGCTGCCACTAGGGACCTTACCCGTGCATGAATTTTATGCACTGGCCATCTAGTCTTTTGGATAAACATGTGGAAGAAAGTAATCAGAAAAAAAAAAACACCTAGAAAAGGGGATTCCCTCAGTTAACATTCTGCTGCCTGCATGCACTTTTGGGGCATTACTAATTATGGAAATTACATAATAATACTTTAAATGTCTTATTGCCTGGAGCCCCTGCAAGGTTTGAGGTGGGCAGGGCTCCCAGCTGGGAACCTGGAGGTGAGTGAGTGACTACAAGGAGGGCTCTGAAGGACTGATGGTCACCTGAAAGGTAGCTTTTTACGATCATTTTTATAATCTATTTGTTCTTCCAGAGATCTAGCAGAGTTCCTTTAAATTCTAATTCGTTTATTGCCTGGGGTTTGTTTGTTAACCTTATTATATAAGGCAGTTGTCTTATTTTGCCAAATCAAAGTTCTTCCAATAAACACTTTTAATGCACAATAAAGATAAGTCACTTCTCTGGCAAAACACTAAAAGTAAGTTTATAGATCATTTTTCTAGAGGAGGCTGTTGAACAAGATCTTTACTCCTTCCTCCAGTTCTTTCATCTCCAGTCAAGTCCCACAAAGAAAATGCCTTTATGGAGAAGCCATTGTCCAAAGGAAAAAAAATCAATTTCTTTGCAGTTCTATAATTTTTTAATTGCATCATTTCTGCTTGGAGTAAAAGGAGGCTTATAATCTTGTAACCTGCCATCTCTCAGGCCGTTTTCCATTTTGCAGACTTTTTCTAAGAGTCTGCACATCAACCAACTCACCATGCCGTGTAACCTCAGATTCTTATAAACCACAGGGAGAATTTTCAGAGGAGTTTTGAGGGAAGATCTTTTTGCCCTTTGACCATGCTCTGAAATGCAAAGGAACAATTATCCTTAGGAGGACGGGAAACTCCCATTTTCCTGAAATCATACCGATATTCTGGGAAAATTTGTTTATTAGGGGAGAGCTCTTAAACTTGAATTATTTAGACTTTCCCTATATTCTTTATTTCACTTGCGTGTATGTATCTGGGTTTATACAACAACTGACATAATGCCGTTGCTAAAAATACCTAACGTATTAAAAGAGCTTTTTGGTTTCCATTTTCCGAGAGATAATCTCAACCCATCCTGGAAAGGTAAATGACCTCTAATAAAGTGAAGCAGGAGCTCAGACTGGGACCAGTCCTGTTCTCTGAAGAGGAAGGGTGAGGATATTGGTGTGGCAGCACATGAGTGATGGGAAATCTCTGCTGAAAGGGAACAGCTGTGTTTGCTTGAGGCCGAGCTGGAGGCTGCTCTGGGCTGGGATTCTTCCTGTCAGAGCAAGTGAGGGTGGCCCTAATAGGTTCTCTTTCACTGCCTGCTCTCAGAGTTACTGAAAGAAACCATGTTTTTGTCAGCCGTAAAGGCTGGCACAAGGGAATCGATGATCTTTTCAGATGAGTAAGAAGAAGGCTTCTGAGCTCTCCATCTTAGATGTCATCCCTCCCACCCCCCAAGGGATGCGGCATTGCCCAATCTCTGTCCCTTTCAAACTTTAAGGAAACCATTGGCATTTAAAAGCTACTCTGGGAGGTTAACACTGAAATACTTTTACACACACACACACACACACACACACACACACACACACGAAAACAAACTAATAAAAATATGATCTCAACAGATACGGTTTGGGAACATTTTCTAATATAACAGGTTTGCTTTGCATTACAATACTGTTAATGTTAAAACAGTTAGAAGGCTGTTTCCCTTTCTCTTCAGCAGCATTTGAAAGCCAGGTTCTTTTCTGCAAGACTCTGCAGGACTTCCAGCCCCTCCCTGACAGAGAACCCATTTCCAAACGTTTCCGTTGTGGGGGAGGCAGGGATGTAGCTCATTCATCAATAATCCTTTACTGCTGTTAAACTGAGTGGATACAAGAGTGCTCTTTCTTTAATTATCAATTCTAGTAAGAATAGACCTTTAAGACTCTAGCTCTATTATTTTGTGACAGTACGTCTTTATAAGGGTGGTATGCAAGGCACTGGAATGCTTGAAAAGAAAGAGTGAGGGATCCCCCACTCGTAACTGAACCCAAGCTCTCTTCTGTTTAGAATAAAAACTAGAGGCCTGGTACGTGAAATTCATGCACAGGGAGAGAGGGGTGTTCCTCATCTCGACGTGCACTCTCTTCAATCTGGGAGCCCCCTCCAATCCAGGGGGCTCTTAAACTTGAATTACCCTGACTGCTTAGGCCCTTCCCTGTGGTTCTCTGCTCTCTGCAGGGCCTGTCTGCACTGTGCCCGCTGCCCAGAGGCTCTCTGC
Source organism: Lasiurus borealis (assembly GCA_004026805.1). NCBI lineage: Eukaryota > Metazoa > Chordata > Mammalia > Chiroptera > Vespertilionidae > Lasiurus > Lasiurus borealis. Next base: position 39,804 of record PVJN01002904.1, on the reverse strand, counting down.
GGCCTAGAGGCCCTCTGTCTCTGTGGCTGGGGCAGAACGCTTGCCTCATTACTATGGCAACAAAGCAAACATTCCACCAGGCCACTCATGCTACCCGATCTCAGTGACCGCCTCCCCAGGACTGGTGGTCTCTGGTGGGACTGAGGGGACTGGGTGCCACCATCTTGTGGCTATGGGTGCCGCCATCTTTGTGACAGAGTTGATAGTTAATTTGCATATTACCCTTTTATTAGATAGGGTAATGTTAACAGCATTAAAGACCTTTGTAAAAACTCCCATAATTCCTTTGTAGCAGAACAAATGTTTTTATTTGGATGGGGTTGTTTAAAAAAATGTTTGTATTGATTTTAGAGAGAGAGAGAGAGGGAGAAGGAGAAAGATAGTTAGAAATTTCCATCATTGTGGATCAGCTGCCTCCTGTATGCGCTCTATTGGGGATCAAGCCCAGTAATCAAACCAGTGCCCTCTTGGTCCATGGGTTGATGCTCAACCAGTTGAGCCACACTGGCCCAGCTGGATAAAGTTTTTAACAGACTGGGCAATCCTGGATCAGGTGGATGTGATCACCTCACTTCTCAAGTTTGTTTATAGTTGTTTGAGCCCAGGGGACTCAAATCTATGGAGGGAATTGTAGACCAAATTCACGACAGCTTCCTTAACGTTAAATACGTTTCCTTGTAATTGTCAATCATACATGAGGCTTTTTGGCAACTGGACTTGGGAATTGATAGGTTTGAACCTTCTGTCTAAATGGTATAGATCCCTGTCCAGTTTCTGGGTGTGTGGTTTTTTTTTTCTTTTTCTCTTTGGAAACTTTTAAAGTTCTGTTTGCTTTATATGAAAAGAGGAAAGAGCATGAAAATGTGAGGATAGATATTCCTATGTTTTAGAGAATTGAAAATTTACAGTGAGTTTCTGCTTCTCAAAATAATTTTCTTTTCACAGGTAGAAGTTTTCATATTGAGTATTGTGAGAGTAGAAGGGAGAATGACAAGTACCACTCAGGAGCGAAGAGAGCAAAATTTTAAGATTCATTAACTTCCATCACACTCTACTCTAGTGGAGGTCCTTTGGAGATTATCATGTCCACTTCAGGAATCTGCACGTCATGAGGGAAGTGAAGGAGTTGACCTTTTAGGTGAACAGTAAGGTTTGATTAAGAAGTTGGAAAATGTGTGAGGACCTAGGGTGATCCTGGAAACAAGAAGGCTTGTATTAATGGTTTTCAAATGTAAGAATAATTTCTCCCTCTTTAGGAAAATACAAGTTTAAGAGGAAATGTTCTTAAACTACAATATTAGGAAATTAGCTCTTTGGAGATGCTTCCTAACTAAATTGATAACTCCCAGAATGAATTCTCAAGAGAGGTATTAGATCTGTGCTTAGAGAAAATGGGGTCCATCTCCTTAGAGTGACAATTCATGGCTTAGATGAGTTCTGTTTCTGTTGATGTTATATGTGCGTTCTTGCTTATGTATGTTTTCATGCATGTATCATTCCATAGTATAAATTTACATAGTCCTTTTTTTTCTATTTCTGATAAGGTGATTGATTATTTTGGTGAATGACATAGATGATTATACTTTCTTAATCTTGACACAGAAACAATGACTATCTATTATAAGTATGTATTTAATTTTTAAAATAATTATGGCATTTAAAAATTATATGCATCACTCGATTATAAACACTAAAATTACCAAGACTGGAAATAGAAAGCATTTGACCACCCTTCCTTAAAGCATACTTATTGCAGTGTATGTGAATTACATCATCTACTGCAGGTATGGTTGCTGATAAAACCATTTAACTCATGGCATTAGGTACTAAGTGACAATAATTTTAACACTAATAACTAAGTTCAAGGGGAAGGCAAGAAGACTTATTATTTTTAAAAAAAGACTTCATCATTTATTTGATAAAGATGTATTGAATACAAATGTAAAATACACTTTATGTAAAATAAAATACATATACAGTGCTATATAGTCTAGCTCCATTATCTTTTAATAATTACTAGTAAATAGGTCAGTGATATTTTCATTGACTATCAACTAATTAGAACCTGAGAATACAATTTTAGATTAGAATAATGGATTCTTGGGTTGAGGTAGACTGTAGAAGATCTAAGATAATCCTCTGATTTTACATATGAGGAAATAAAGGTTTAGGATTGGATTCAATCACACAGCAAGATATTAGTGGAAGCAGGAACCAGATTAGGGTGAGGGATTGTCTCCTGATTCCTAGCCCTGGGTACATTTCACTGTAGTGCACTGTCCTGAATACCAAGTGTAGCTTTTGAGAAGCACAGGGAAGGTACATGCTGGGAATAATTGCAGGGGGAGAGCTATTTCAAGGTGTGTACTGTTAGGAAAAGAGTGAGGCATGAGCCTGCAGGAAAGTACTAAGGAGACTAGGAACTGTAAGTTCACCAAGCCAACTCTGAACATGTGGGAGCCCTGTACATGTGTGACCCCTTTACACGTGTGACCATTGAAAGGTGCCTCCTCAAATAAAAAGGGTAGGCTGTGTGAGGTAACTATAACTTTAGAACTCAAGTTTCATCTTTCTGTGAAGGAGAATGCCTCACATTTTCTTGTGTGAACTCTGTGTGCTTTGCTAGGGACTTTGTGCATGTCTTCTCTTTTGATTCTCACTGCACTCTATGAGTTAACCATTCTCCATCTAAGAATATTCTAGAAAAGTAAAGGAACTTACCCTTGGTTGCTTACCAAGTAAAAGGTTTGTCTCCGGGGCTCTTGCTCTTTTGACACTATGTTGCATCCCTGAACCACAACTTTATCATCATCTAAGAAATAATTCTGAGAAAACAGATGTTATCAACTTGGAAATTATGTTGCTCCCAGGGCCCTCCACCAAATAAAATTCATGTGATAGGAAGCAAGGAATGATGGAGCTTTTCAGAATTTTGAAAACGATACATTTTATTTTATTATTTATTTATTCTTTTGCAAGGCAAATATCTTTACTTCTACGTGGAAGGTTGTGCAGCACATGGTCTGGAGGCATGTGCATGCCAAGCAGGCGGTCTGCTTGGCTTTATAATCCCTGATGCATGTAACATGTCCCTCACTCTTATTTTATTTTTTTTCCCATTTTTTAAATTACTGTATTAGATGTGTACATATCTTCCCATTGCTCTCTCCCACCTCACTCCCATACATGCCCTCACTCCCCAGTGTCTTGCGTCCATTGGTTATGCTTATATGCGTGCATACAAGTCCTTCAGTTAATCTCTTATCTACCCCATCTCTCCTTAAACTTCCAACCATAATTTGACAGTCTGTTTGATGCTTTACTGCCTCTGTATCTATCTTTTTGTTCAGCAGTTTATAATGTTCTTTATTATTCGTAAATGAGTGAGATCATGTGGTATTTTCTTTCATTGACTGATTTATTTCACTTAGCATAATGCTCTCCAGTTCCATCCATGCTTCTGCAAATGGTAAGAATTCCTTTCTTTTTTGTAGTAACTTAATATTCCATTGTGTAGATGTACCATAGTTTTCTAATCTACTCATCTGCTGACGGGCACCTACGCTGTTTCCAAATCTTAGCTATGGTCAATTGTGCTGTTATGAACATAGGGGTGCATATATCCTTTCTGATTGGTGTTCCCAGTTTCTTGGGATATATTTCTAAAAGTGGGGTTACTGGGTCAAATGGGAGCTCCATTTTTAGTCTTTTGAGGAAACTCCATACTGTTCTCCACAGTGGCTGCACCAGTCTGCATTCCCACTAGCAGTGCATGAGAGTTCCTTTTTCTCCGCATCCTCGCCAACACTTGTCGTTTGTTGATTTGTTGATGATTGCCATTCTGACATATGTGAGATGATATCACATTGTTGTTTTGATTAGCATCTCTTGGATAATTAGTGGCTTTGAACATGTTTTCATCCGTCTCTTGCCCTTCCTTCTGTCTTCTTTCTAAAAGATTCTATTTAGGTCTGTTGCCCATTTTATTTATTGGATCATTTATCTTCCTTTTATTAAGTTGTATAAGTTGCCTGTAGATGTTGGAGATTAAACCTTTATTATTGATAACATTTGCAAATATGTTCTCCCATACAATGGGCTTTCTTGTTGTTTTATTGAGTTTCTTTTGCTGTGAAAAAGCTTTTGATTTTTATGTAGTACCATTTGTTTATTTTTTCTTTAGCTTTCATTGCCCTAGGAACAGTATTAATAAACAAGTTCCTTCGGCATATGTCTGAGATTTTGCTGCCTGTGGATTTCTCTAGTATTTTTATGGTTTCCCATCTTATGTTTAACTCCTATATCCATTTTTAGTTTATTTTTGTGTATGGTGTAAATTGGTGGTCTAGTTTCATTTTTTTGCATATATCTGTCCAATTTTCCCAATACCATTTATTGAAGAGACTGTCTTGACTCCATTGTATGTTCATACCTCTTTTGTCAAATATTAATTGAGCATGGTAGTTTGGGTCGATATCTGGATTCTCTATTCTATTCCATTAGTCTATATGTTTATTCTTCTGCCACTACCATGCTGTTTTGAGAACAGTGGCTTTGAAATACAGCTTGAAACCTGGTATTGAGATATCTTGCCTACTTTATTTTTCTTTCTCAGGATTGCTGTGGCTATTTGGAGTCTTATTTTTTTCCACATGAATTTTTGGAGAGTTCTTTCTGTGAAATATACCGTTGGTATTTTAATGGGTAGTGCATTTAATCTATATATTGTTTTGGGTAGTATGGACATTTTAATGATGTTGATTCTCCCAGTCCATGAGCATGGTATGCTCTTCCATCTGTTTACATTTTCCTTTTTCTCTTTTTTCAGTGTCCCATAGTTTACTGCGTATAGGTCTTTTACCTCCTTAGTTAGGTTTATTCCTAGGTATCTTAATATTTTTGGTGCGATGGTAAATGGGATTGCTTTTTTAGTCTCTCTTTCTGTAAGTTCACTATTGGTGTATAGAAATGCCATAGATTCCTTGGCATTAATTTTGTATCCTGCTACATTGCCGAATTCATTTATTAAGTCTATTAGTTTTGTGATGGAGTCTTTCGGTTTTTTTTATGTACAATATCATGTCATCTGCAAATAAGCACAGCTTTACTTCTTTTCCAATTTGGATGCCTTTTATTTCTTCTTGTCTAATTGCAATGGCTAATACTTGCAGTATTATGTCAGACAGGAGTGATGGGCATCCCTGTTTTGTTCCTGTTTTTAGGGGAAATGTAGTTTTTGCCCATTGAGTATGATGTTGGTTGTGGGTTTATTATATATGACTTTTATTATGTTGAGGTTTGATCCTTCTATTCCCATCCTGTTGAGAGTTTTTATCAAGAAACAGTGTTGGATTTTGTCAAATGCATTTTCTGCATCAATTGATATGACTGTGATTTTTATCTCTCAATTTGTTTATGTGATGTATCATATTTATTGATTTGTGGATATTTTACCATCCTTGTGTTCCTGGGATAAATCCTTCTTGGTCATGGTGTATGATCTTTCTGATGTACTGCTGGATTCGATTTTCTAGAATTTTGTTGAGGATTTTAGTATCTTATGTTCATGAGGGATATTGGCCTGTAATTCTCTTTCATTGTGTTGTCTTTATCTCGTTTTGGTATTAGGGTGATGCTGGCTTCATTGAAGGAGCTTGGAAGTGTTCCTTTCTCTTGAATTTTTTGGAATAGTCTGAGGGAGGGATAGGTTTTAATTCTTCCTTGAATGTTTGATAAAACTCCCCTGTGAAGCCATCTGGCCTGGGCTTTTGTTTGCTAGAAGCTTTTTGATGACTGCTTCAATTTCTTCCACAGTTATTGGCCTATTGAGATGTTTCGATTATTCCCGATTGAGTTTTGGAAGTTTTATATTTTTCTAGGAATATGTCCATTTCCTCCGGGTTGTCTAGTTCGTTGGAATAGAGTTGTTCATAGTATTTTTAAACAATCCTTTGTATTTCAGTGGGGTCTGTTGTTTATTTCACCTCTTTCATTTCTGATTTTGTTTATTTGGATCCTCTCTCTTTGCTTCTTGGTCAGCCTGGCTAGAGGTTCAATCTTGTTATCCTTTCAAAGAACCAGCTCTTGGTTTTGTTGATCTTTTGTATTGTTTCTTTGGTCTCTCTGTTATTTATCTCCATTCTGATCTCTATTATTTCCTTCCTTCTGTTTACACTAGGCCTTTCTTGTTGCTCTCTTTCTTCTCTGAGTTGTAGGGTAAGGTAATTTATTATCATTGTTTCTTGCTTTTGCAGTAGGCTTGTAGAGCTATGAACTTCCCTCTCAAGACTGCTTTCACTGTGTCCCACAGATTTTGGATTGTTGTGTTTTCATTTTCACTTGTTGCCATAATGTTTTTTATTTCTTCTTTGATCTCTCTGGTTACCCATTCATTGTTTAACAGCATGCTGTTTAGCCTCCATGTGTTTGATTTCTTTGGATTGTTTTTATTATAGTTGATTTACAGTTCTATGCCACTGTTAACTGAGATGATGCTTGATATAATTTCTATCTTTTTGAATTTGAAGAGACTTTGCTTATGACCCAACATATAGTCTATCTGTGAGAAGAATGTATATTCGGTGGCTTTGGGTGAGATGTTCTAAAGGAGTCATTTAGGATTGATGTTTCTTTCGTGATTTTTTTGTTTAGAGGATTTGCCAATGATGATAGTGGGATATTAAAGTCTCCTACTATGATTGGATTGCTGTCAATCTCTTTCTTGATAACCTCTAGGAGTTTTTTTTATTATTTGGTTGCTCCTGTATTGGGTGCTTTTATGTTTACCAGAGTTATTTCTTCTTGTTGGATTGTTCCCTTTGGTATTATGAAGTGTCTTCCTTATCTCTTGTTATGTCCTTCACTTTGATATCTAATTTGTTTGATATAATTATTACTACCCCAGCTTTTTTATTTTCATTTCCATTCGCCTAAAAAACCTCTTTCCATTCCTTCACTCTCAGTCTGTGTGTGTCTTTTTTTCTGATAGATAGCAGATATATGGGTCATGTTTTCTTATCCAATCCATTGCCCTAGGTCTTTTGATTGGGATATTTAATTCATTTACATTTGAAGTTATTATTGATACTCATTTGTCACCATTTTTATTCTTTACCCTGTGCTCTTTCTTCGCTTCCTATTTCTTTCTTTTTTACAGCAGACACTTTAGCATTTCTTGCATTGCTGGTTTGGTGGTAATATATTCCCTTAGTCCTTTTTTGTCTGTGAAGCTCCTGATTTCACCTTCAGTTTTGATTTAGCTTTGCTGAGTACAGTGTTATTGGATTCAGACCCTTCCTTTGCATGATTTTGTATATTTTATTCCTTTCTCTTCTGGCCTGATGAGTTTCTGTTGACAAATCAGTCGCTAATCTAATGGGGGTTCCTTTGTATGTACCTTTTTTTCTCTTTCTGGCTGCTTTTTAGATTCTTACTTTTTCGTTGGTGTTTGCCAATTTAATTATAATGTGCCTTGGCATTAGTCTTTTGGGGTTCATTTTGCTTGGGACTCTGTGAGCTTCTTGGATTTGTGTGGGCTTTTTCTTCCCTATATAAGGAAAGTTTTCTGTCATTATTTCTTCAAACAAGTTTTCTATTCCTTGCTCAGTTTTCTCTCCTTCTGCCATCCTTACTAAGTGGATGTTGTTTTGTTTTCAGTTTGTCCCAAAGTTCCCTTAGGCTCTCTTGTGCTTTTTATTTATATTTTTCCAGAAGCTGCTCTACTTGGGTATTTTTTCCTACCTTGTCTTTTAACTCACTGATGCAGTCCTCTGCTTCTTCTAGTCTACTCTTGATGCATTTTATTTTCTTTACTGCAGTGATGTCATTTTTTCTTCTTGGTTCTTCATTTTCTCTGGATTCTTACTCATATTGTTGAATCTGTCTTCCATTCTTTTCAGCCATCTTATGACCATTTTTATGAATTCTTTCTCTGGCAGGTTACTTGCCTCCATTTAGTTTACTTCCTTTTCTCATGATGCCTGCTTTTCTTTCATATGTGGGCTCTTTATTTGTCTCCCTATGGTCTCTCTTCTCCAGATGTCTGGTTATGTAGTTCTCTCTCTTCTTATCCCAGGCAAAATCTGACCTTACTGTGGTGGAATGTAGAGCTCCTCTGAATCTGCATGTTTGCACCAATTGGGGACCGGTGTTTTGGGTTTTTCAGCTGTTTGTTGGGTGCCGTAGATTTTCAGGCTTCCCCTAACATCCACTTTCCCCTTCAAAATGGCGCTGTCTCTGATTCCTAGCTGGTGGGTCTGGGAGGGAACCCAGCAGCAGTGCGGGCTGCCTGGTTAGGAGATCCCCATGCAGTAGTTCCCCACCTTCTCCTGGAATATAGCTGTCCCTTAACTCACCAACAAATATTCTCCCTTTAACCCTCAGCTGTTCTTTCTGTGTGCTCCGTGACAAGGCTTGGGACAAGTCCGTCTATTCCGCTGCCATTTTTTTTTTCCTGAAAAGCATTCAATTTAGATACTAAAGATCAGGTGCCACATTTTTAAGATCTCCTGTTAATTCTGATGATTCACTGAATTTCAGATTGTCTCAGAATTTTCAAAATTTCTCAGTAAAATTTTCAGGTCATTTGTGTTAAGAAAGGGACATACGTGCAAGGCTCCATGGTCTCATCTCCTGACATGAGTTCCCATTATTTTAAAGCTGTGGGTCCTCTACCCACTTCTTTGTAAATATGCTTTATTTCAGAAGTCTTAGCCATGTGAAAATTGCTAGTAAAAGTTATTCTGCTTTCAGGAGCATTAAGCACTTGTTAGGAATGGCCAGAAATAAGTGCTTTGGTTTCCTGGATGTTCTGGTTGACTAAGAATTACTATAAATGCGTTATCAATTTTCAAAAAGGTATGAAAAATAAAATGTTCAACAGCCTCCTAACTATTTTCAACTATCATTCAGTCTTCCTTTGCTTATAAAATCTCATGGCCTGATAGACTTGATTATAAATCATACAGTTTTGTTTATTTTATTTCATTGTTTGAATCCTGGAGAACCAGATCTTATTCTACTTCTCTGTTTTCTAGTTTTAACAAAAATGTGTTCTGAAGTTTTTAACTGCAGCTGCCATAAAGAAAATTTTAACTAATGACCAAGGCTTCTATCGTATTCTGTGACTGAGACACACCTCACGTAGGTGCCGTGTTGCAGAGGGCAGGAGCAGCAGGAGAGAGGCTTGTGTTCAGAGTAGCTCCACTGCTTCCTTTGTGGCCTCTCAGTTCATCTCAGTCAGCGGTTTCTGAATTTACAAAGTGAGACTCTTACTGCCTACTTCATAGGAATGCTCCGAGGTTTAAGTGATATGAAAAAGCTTGACAAGAGTTGATATTCTTTGTGCACTTAAAAGTGAGAATCCTGCCTTTTTCATGAATATTTCTCTCCCATGGCATAGGAGGAATGCATTGCATATAGTAGGTGCTTAATAAATGCTGATAACGGATTGGGACTGTGGAAAAATAATAGTGCCCAGCAAGGAGCAGACGTCCACTAAGATCAGATGTCGGCAAATTCCTTCTGGGGTCGGCGCCCAGGTTTGAGAGGCTGTGCTGACCCTCCAAGGGCACCGTGAGTGTGTGATTGATTCCTCCTCCTGGTCTTTCTCGGCTCCCCTTCATTCTAGCGGGAGTTCTCCACCTTCTCACTGTTTTCAGTCTGGGCCATATAATTCTTTGCTGTGGGAGGATGGTTAGTCACAGCTGAAGCTCTACTTACTAGATGTCAGTAACACCCCCAACTCAAGTTGTAACAATAAAAAATGTCAACAGGCCTGACCTCTTGCCTCCCCCACCCCCCCCATCTCCCTCCTGCACTCCCCCAGGAACAAAGTTGCCCTCAGTGAAAAGCCCTGCTGACAGCAGTCTTCCCGCTTTGTGACGTAATCTTCGGTTTGCCTGTGCCCCCTCCCCGCCAGCCAGCCTACCCCTGGAGGAGAGTGCTGTGTCTTTCTTTGGGCCCGAGCTCCCTACACATGGTAGAAGTGCCATAAATATGGAAAGAGGAAAAGGTAATGAACCAGTTACAATAATTGTGTTCGTCCATTATATGTAGTGGACCAAAAGGGTAAAAGCACTTGCCATAACCTCAAGCCTCTTTCCTGAGGCCATTAATGTCACCACATTCTCAGACTTTTCTCCCTGATCATTATGACTGATCATTATGCAGTGTGTTCACTCTGCACAGAGGGTACTCGGAGATGGGATTCCTGAGATTTTAGGCTTCAAGGTGCAGGCAGATTTTCCAGTCCCCTCACTCTCTCCCTCTCTCAAATTCTGTAACACCTCCTGCACCCAGGCTCCAGCTACCCCCATACCCTGAAGATCCCTAAACGTGTGTGTCTAGCGTACAGCCTCCCTGTTCAGTTAAGAATCAGGTTTTCTAGCCCTACGAGAGACCTCCTCTGGTATATTTTACAAACTCTAGACACAGAAGCCCTGAACTCATTCTCTTTCTTCTTTTGCTCCTTGTGAACTTCCTTCGGGATTCTTTGTCCCGGGAATGGTGAGGGCTCAGGGATGAGTCTTCCTTTGCCACTGGGTAACTCAGCGCAGGTTATTTCCCCTATTGCCTCACTTTGCCCATCTGTCAAATGGATGCTGGTCCCCCAGAATTGTTGTGAAGATTAAATTAAAGGTAATGTATGTAAATTAATGAATTTCTAAGTAAATCACTTAGAAAATAAAGTCTGGCCTGCTTAATAAATGATCGATACTGTTATTGTCTAAAACCTGCTTTAGCCAGATACTTAAGAGCCAGCTCTTACTTTATCCTCACCGTTTCCCCATTCCCACCCACAAAGCCCTGCATTTCGTTAACCCTGCCTCCCATTTCATCTCCCATCTTTATCCATTTCAAGTTCCATGGGTTCAGGGCAGGCTTTGCCCAAATGAGTACAGTAGCCTCCAGTTTCACATTCGCCTGTCTGTCTGTTGTCTTGCTGCCTATTTCTTAGTGTCTCCTTTTGCCTGTATAATGATGGTAAGCCTCTTAAGCACAATGCAGATGGCCTCTGTGACCTGCCTCCTGCGTACCTTCCAGTCTCACCGTCGATGTTTCCGGACATTCTTTAGCAATCAAACACTGTGCGTCCAAGCTTTTGTACCTGCTGCTACATCTTCCTTGTTTTTCTTCTCTTGTCTTTGTTGAATGAGCATATAGTTGTCTTTAAGACAAAGCTTCATCGTCTCTTTACTGGGATTTGAGAAGCAGTCCTGAGCCATCCTTCACTTGAAGTCATTCCTCCTCTGTGTGCATAACCTTTGTTTCCTGATTGCATCCCCCACTAAACTGATTGTTTTCTTTTTTCTTTTTTTTAATATATTTTATTGATTTTTCACAGAGAGGAAGGGAGAGGGATAGAAAGTCAGAAACATTGATGAGAGAGAGACATCGATCAGCCGCCTCCTGCACACCCCACACTGGAGATGTGCCCGCAAGCAAGGTACATGCCCCCGACCGGAATTGAACCCGGGACCTTTCAGTCTGCAGGCCAATGCTGTATCCACTGAGCAAAACCGGTCTCTGCAAACTGATTTTTTTAAATGTTGAATTCATTTTGGTTTCTGTAGGAGTGGCTCATTTCTTAGCACACAGTAGATCTTTGATAACTATTTATTGCTGAATAAAACTAGGGTTTCATAAGGTTGAGTTAGGCAGCATAGACTGACAAAATTGAGTCAGAGTAAATTGACAGAATACCAAAGGTCTGGGTATTAAGGCCTCCTTTAATTGGCCCTCACTTTAAGGAACGTTGACATTACAAGGGAAAAACACCAGAGGAAAAATAAACCAATTCTTACAATAGAGGGCTATTTTAAAGGTGTGTACCTCGTGTCATGGCATTAGAGACAGTAATTTTTCAAACAGTAATTTTACGTTATTTACCCGGGGGTCAGAAATGATCAGCTCAAACCTCAGAGGCAGATGTGCAGTGGGCACAGGTTTTACATCACTTTCAAGCCCTCAGTGTCTGTAACAGTAGCACGTGAGGGCTTGACCAAAGACCACTTTCAATAGCCCAGGCAGTTTGGGGCTCACATGGCCTCGGCCACAAAAGGTGCCAGTGCTCTGTCATTGTCTGCCCTAGCATTATTAGATCAGTTTGCTGCTGAAAGCCATAGTGTCAAGAGTTCCTGTTTCAGTAAGATTATCTTCAGGCATTTCATGCAGAGCAGGGAAACCTGGTGTCACTTGCTCAGCACTGGGGAGATGACCCAAACATCATTTATTACCATCACTCACCATTGTGACTTTCGACTTTTTTTAAAGGAGCTGTATTGGTCTCCTTGGTCCAGGGAGCCTGTTTCTGCATTGCTTGAATATGTGCTTTTACAAGTTCCATTTGAAAAAGCTCGAGCTGCATTTTATCTCGTGGAATATCGTCTCTTCTTCTGATCTTACAACTTGAGTAGCCCACATGGCTCTTCAGTGAGAGTCAGAAGTGAGTTTCCTTCCCATTATTTGTACACTGCTTTGTGGTCGAGGTGAAATAGCAATGCATCACATCCTGGTTGTAGTTAGTGATTCCATAAACTCTACTTTTGAGTCAGTTGTTAGGGTTTGAAGTCAGTATTATTGGTCCATTTCTCACAAACCTTCCACCAGCCCCGGAAGTCAATATTATTGGTTTGAAGTCAATATTATTGGTCCATTTCTCACAAACCTTCCACCAGCTCTTGGCTGCTCTGTACCCAAGGAGCCACCACCGTTGTGCTAAACTCAGGCTGGCGTCTGTAAGCCTGGCCCTGCGTAAAGGATAATGTGGGATTGATACACAAGAAAGGATTTTGATCCAGGCGTGGTATGGTTCTGCTGTGTGATGCTTGTCATATTGAAATTCCCTTCCATTCCCACAGAAGGGGATATTTCTGCCCGCAGGTTCCTGCCAGGAACTGGAATGAGTCCCTGTCAGTATGCAGAGTAGCAGGGGGGAGGGGGCAGAGCTTTCTCCCCTCCCCAGGCTGCCCCTGCTTCTGGCAATGGTTTGGGGATCTGCAGGGACGCCCCGCCTCTGCACAGTCTGCTCTGGGAGGTGGGGGATTCCTCTGACTTCCAATTACCAGTTTCTTTACACGTGGGAGGACATTTTTTGGCACAGTTTATCCTCTCCTCCTCGCGTCTGGCTGACAGCGCCCTGGCTAATTTACTTTTTGACATCCTTTCTACATTTGTTAAGATGTCAGCCGTAGGTACAAAGCGTCGGAGTGAAGGTTGAATTTACATTCTGGAGCTTTGAGCGGGTCTGAGATATTAGAAGCCTGCTCTTTGCAATAGAGGCTACAGCCCTGGGTAAACAGAGGAGCGTGGGTGTGATTTACAGAAGTCTCAATACCTTTCACCGACGGTGAATTACAGAATCTCACACGTGTAAGTGGGCAGGGATTGGGAAGTTTGTGTGATCTATCGCCTTCATTCCCAGCTGAGGAAATTGAGACTGGGAGCACGTAAGTGACTCAAAGGCCACCCAACTGGCCGGTGCTGGGGCCTATGCCCGCATTCTGCTCTCTCTCTCTCCTGTGTTCCTTTCACTCTATTGCAGTGGTTCTCAACCTTTGTTAATGCTGTGACCTTTTAATACAGTTCCTCATGTTGTGGTGACCCCCAATCTTAAAATGATTTTCGTTGCTACTTCATAACTGTAATTTTGCTACTGTTAATGAATCATAATGTAAATATCTGTTTTTCCGATGGTCTTAGGCGACCTTGCTAGCTGTTTTCAACCTGTGGGGCACGACCCACAAGTTGAGAACCGCTGCTGTAGAGCCTAAGACCATCAGAAAACACAGATATTTACATTATGATTCATTAACAGTAGCAAAATTGCAGTTAGGAAGTAGCAACGAAGATAATTTTATGATTGGGGGTCACCACAACATGAGGAACTGTATTAAAAGGTCACAGCATTAAAAACGGTTGACTATTGCAATGCTTTGAAAGTAGTAGGCATTGAGTCAGTTCTATTAGGGATGGTGAATATTTTTGTTGATAGTTATTTCTTCCTATAGGATGGAAAAAAAGAACCTCTCTCCTTTCCCCTTTAAAAAAAAAGTCTGATAGCTACAAGCCATGGTGGGATGGGTTGGCCCAAATTCTCGCAGCTTGATTAAATGGCCCGGAGAGGGGTCACTGCAGTCATTTTTCCTCCCTCTCGTGGTTAGAACCGCGGCTGAGATGCCAGCCAGTGAAAAGTGTCTAAGTCCACCTGTACTGTGGGAGGCTGCGGAGGGACAGCTCCCCTGGCCTGCCCTGGCTGGTCTGTTTCCTACAGCGTCTGAAGCACAAACAGCAGACCGGTGAAGGTATTCTCAGGAAGAGCAGGTCTCACTCGTGTCCTCGGAGGGGAGGATTACATAAACAGCGAATTTGCGGGAAAGGACAGTAGCTCAGAAAAAAAATGCCAGGTTCTGGTTGAGAATGACAAGTGCTCAATTAATTTTTAAAAAGCTCTTATTAAACCTGGTATTAGGAAGTGATTTGTTTTTTTAAAATAAAAGCTTAGTGATTTGGGTTTCTGTTCATGCCAGTAGCTTTTATTTTTTTAATTTTTCAATTGCAGTTGACATTCAATATTGTATTAGTTTTCGGGTGTGCAGCATAGTGGTGAGACATTTTTATAACTTACGAAATGATCCCCTCTGATGATGTACCCACCTGGTACCATGGTTACCGCACTATTATTGAGTATATTTATGCTGTATTTTACATCCCCGTGACTATTTTGTAACTGCCAATTTGTACTTCTTAATCTCTTCCCTTTTTTATTCCAGTTCTCTAGCCCTCCCATCCCCAATCTGGCAACCATCAGTTGGTTCTCTGTGTTTCTGAGGTTGTTTCTGTTTTGTCTGAACAATTGCTTTTATTTTTATTTTAATATATTTTTTATTGATCCCAGAGAGGAAAGGAGGGAAGGAGAGAGAGAAACATCAGTGATGAGAGAGAATCATTGATTGGCTGCCTCCTGCATGCCCCGTACTGGGGACCGAGCTGGCAACCCAGGCATGTGCCCTTGACTGGAATTGAACCCAATACCCTTCTGTCCACAGGCTGATGCTCTATCTATTGAACCAAACCAGCCAGGGCAGTGTTCGGCAAACTCATTAGTCAACAAAGCCAAATATCAACAGTATGATTGAAATTTCTTTTGAGAGCCAAATTTTTTAAACTTAAACTATATAGGTAGGTACATTGTTATTAACTTAATTAGGGTACTTGTTCAGCTGCACTGTATGTGGGTGCCCACACGTGGTATTTTGTGGAAGAGCAGCACTCAAAAGGCCAAAGAGCCGCATTTGGCTCGTGAGCCGAGGTTTGCTGACCACTGAGCCTCGGCATAACAATTGCTTTTAAATTCACTGGCCAGCATCCTGCAGGTGCCACGATGTCTGATCTGTTGCAGCATTCCCAGGTACCACTGAGGGGCCATTTCTGCCCAGTACAGAAGTCATCTCGTGGGCAGTCTTTGCTTGGGTTTGGGCTGGCAGAGACTTCATCAGAGTCTCACGCATCTTGAGGCTCCCGCTCCTCGATTTTTTCTTTCTCCCCTTTCCTCTCTCAGGTGCCAAGAGTTTATGGTGGCGTGAGGCTTCCCCTGCCTATTTCTGTACCCTGCCCCCTCATCCATCACAGGTGTTTCCCCCGATCATCTCTTATATTTCTAATTCTGTCTCGACATCTGCTTCCCATAGGACGCGAACTGACACATGGTGCCTTCAAGTCTATTTTTAAAGTTTAGTGTATATTTTTAAGTGGTTATTTATGTCTTACCCTGTGAACTAACATGCTTTCCCTTTATATAAAATAAACTGTTTTTATGACATCAGTGGCAATCTTCACTAAATTAACTCAGGACAGACCGGACCTCTGGGCATACCAGGCTTTTTACATAAGTTTATCATTACATCTACCTGGGATCCGGCAGGCTTCTGGAAGACGACTAGTGCAGAACCACCAGCCTTGCTTGGTTCTACTTAAGAAATACATCTCATTGTGGCAGGCTTGGCTCAAGTTCAAAGAGTTGATAGATAGGAAATGCTTCAGACAGATAGGATTTTTCCCTGTCATTCTTATAAAGTATTTTGATATCTCATGACTAGCAGGTGGTTAGATAAAAAAAGGAAGATAATTCGAATCTTAAAAGCCTGTGGCCTAGCATTTGAAAAGCCAGGATTAATTATAGCCAACCATGGTGTGATTTTTTAAGGCAGTTTTGCTCTCTGGAGTATTGTGTCTTAAGTATGAAAAGGCACTTCTCTCTCTTTGTCATAAAAATTCGCTGTTTAACTAAAAACAGTGAGTCATGATGCTAAAGTAGGTTGTAATCTCGAGACATCGGATAAGTATGAAAGTTAATTTTTAGTTTTTAGAAGGTCTGGCATACTTATGACAGTTTACATAATCTGGCTAATAGCAAAATTGTACACTGCACTTATTTAAAATAAAATGCTAAGGTGAGAATTATGTTTTTTGAAACTAAGATGAACGTATTTGAATTAAGTCGTGGAATTAAGCCTTATCTAATCTGGGCAGACTTCCCCGTGATCAGAGCTCCTTCGTGGGTTCTCTCTTAGTGGGACTTCTCTGTGTGGCCCAGGACTTAAGGAGTGGTTGAGGACCGACCTCATGGTTTGGGGTGTACTGCTTTGCTTTCATCTTACACATTAGAAATCTGTCCAGTAAGAGACAACTTAAAGGCTGAAAGAAATTCAGATTCATTCAAAACCTATGGAATGGTAAACTCTTAGATGCCTTTAATATTAACGTTTCCATGAAAAATATCTTAAATGCAAATGACATCATTGTGATTGTGGGCATTTTCTAGTAAGTTTCCATTTAAAGAGAATACACAGTAGTTGCTTAAATGTGAAAAGAACCATGTAAAGAAAAAACCCCTTATTTCCGTGAAAGTGTCTAATAGTGCTAGGAAGTCCGGTTAGTAAAAGATTTCACACGGTATCCTAATTGTATAGTATTTAGAGCCCCTGTTTAAACAAAGCTAAATGATAATCAGTGAACATGTAAAAAAATGATTGCTTCAAAAGCCCCAGTGAAAAAAAGGTTAAAGAACTGTGTCTTAATTCTAATTAAGATTGAATGTGGGGGGCATGGCTTCTTATTTAATTACGACTAAGTTGTCAATGTTACCATAACGCCAGGGAAACCTCAGTGGATGTATCCTTAGCTACAATAGGAGGCTGCCCACGTCAAGTGGAAGTTTGGGAAATCAACCTGGCATATCAGTGGACCCTGGAGATGTATTTCAAACCAGTAATTGACTATTCTGGGATGAGTGGATGGGACACCGTAAAGAAAATCAATGCCATTTTTTCAAGTGTTTATTTTTTTTTAAAACTCATGCTTCCAGTAAGTTTGCAAAACAACGTTTTGCAAAAAATAATACAAAAAACGTTTTTTTTCCCCGAAGCCACTTGAAAGTAACTTGTCGGCATGATACCCTCGTCTTCAAGTACTTTAGCGTGCATTTCTTACACACAAGGACATTACATAACCACAATCCAACCATCAAGTTCAAGACATTAATACTGGCATATTACTACCCTCTAATCCTTAGACCTCATGCAAGTTTTTCCAGTTGTCTCAATAATGTCTTCGGTAATAAAAGGATCGAGTTCAGAGTAGTGTGTTGGATTCAGGGGTCATATCTCATCAGTTTCCTTCTGGCTGGAATGTTTCCTTCATCTTCGCTAGACTTTCCTGACCTCGATAGCTCAGCTATTGTAAGATGTCTCCCAATGTGGTTTTAATGAATGCTTTTTCATTGTTAGATTCAGGTTTGGCAGGAGTTCCACAGAAGTACGTAGTTTGTTGGGGAGGAAAATAACTTTTTCTCTACCTTCTTTGGTTTAGTGTTTGGAGGCCTGCAAATTAAACGGACAAAAGACATTAGCAAGAGGAAAGAAAAAACACGTAATTGTGTATGCACATGAGTTCACAAAGAAATGTGATTCGAAGAGGCACCTAGGATTTGGGGCTTTTATATCATCTTAATAGGGAATGGGGAAGGACCAGCCGGAGGAGCACTTCTGGGAGAACAAATGACTTCTTAGAAGCAAAGGGGATGGAGGGAAGGGGGAGAGAAGGCCACTTATGGAAAACAGATGGTTTTTTTAGAAAGATGAATTGGGCCCTTAGGATAGACGGGAGATATGATAGTTTTGTGACTATCTATTGAGGTGTGGTACCAACTTCTGAGTTGTTCCCAGGGATGGGATTTATGACAGTTGAATATTTTTTTATTTTTATTTTTATTTTTTTAGTTCTTTTGGGAGGTTCTGCTTTCAGGCAAAAAAGAGATTTCAGGAACTCAGATGCCTTTGGCTTAAAACAGTTTTTATGCCACAGTAGCTCATTCTGGATCCCTCCGTGGTGCTGTATTCTCATTGCATCTCGTGATGATGATGATCACTTTGATCACAGATTATGGGTGTTCTGCCACTATCAAGTTTCAGATAGATTTCCATTTTTATTTAATAAGTATTTTGTGAGGGGTACTTTGAATGTATACAAGTATCTTGTCCCTTCTTAAACTTTCAACTTACTCATTTGTTATAATATAAATTATTATGATGGTCTCATTTTTAATGGGTCATAATCTGTTACTGTCATTTATTTTGATGCTCAATTGTCCCATGTTTGGCCAGTGACAGATTCAAGCTGGCTTCTATGTCCATTTGATAATTCACATTGTTCTTTGAGTATTTCCTGTCTTTTTTTTGGTAGGGGAGGGGAAGGTGAAGGGTAGTTCATTTTATACTTTCCCTGCCCAAACTCTGAAATAAGCCCATTTCTCCCAGTTGCCCTGGTCTGTTTTAGTGGAGAGTGGTATTTAGAAACCGAGATCTGGAAGATAGATATGCTCATTGCTATCGAGGTATCCTACAGAGACCATCTCAGTAGGTAAACAGCCTCTTATCACGGCTGCCCTCATCCTGCCCCATGGGGACTCCCTGTTCAGTGTTAGTGCCCTGATTCCCTGCTCTCGCCTTCTGTGCAATACCATTCCTTTCTCATACTCCTGAGGTGTCAACACCCCTGTCAGGCCTCCTCACATCTACAGGAGTCCTGTCATACCTGGCTCAGGCTCTGACACCCTGTGCCGGACCACAGACCCACATGGAAATACCTCTTCCTCTAGTTGGGCTCTGAGACTCTGTGAATGGGCATCCCCATCCTCTCCCTGTGGGGATGCCTTCTGTGCTTTGCTCAATATTTAACATCCTGATTGGGGCTGCGATGCTTCTAAGTGAACATCTTCCTCCTGCTAGCCAAGTTCTGACACCCCATTCTCTGGACCATGGCTCCCCCACTCCTGCGAGGGTTTCTAGCTTGCTTAAATGGCGTTGGGAATAAATTATCCATGAAGGGGAATGGGGTTTGATGCCATTTTTAAATTGTTGATTTAGAAGTTAGCTAATCACTTCCTAAACTCAAAAGGTCTGTGGTCATATTTTTCCACCAAGATTCTGGAACATATAATGGAAGAAAAGTGATTACTTAGGTCTTCTCACACCAGTTTATTTTTAATGTGAAGATAGATATTTTAATAAGGCAAAGCTTTGATGTTTAATTGATTCTGCATTCAATGAGAAACAAACACATATTTATAGCATGTCTTCTCCAAAATAGACATGTGTTCTGATCACTTAGGAGTAGGTTGTCTGTAGAGGGTTTTGTGTCTAAAGAAAATCCATGATAAATGCTTTTAAATCAAGTACTAGTAGGTTACCATTTATATTCTATCAGATCTGTGGTCTTCTAAATCAAACCAAGGGTCATAGGCACTTCTCAGTCTACACATGAGGATGTATATTGATGACCCCAGATCTGAGCCCTGGAATGGCCTTCAGAGTCCTCTACTTTGGACTGCCCGTTTGTCTCAGTTGTGTCACAACTTTGTCATGGAGATGCCTGTGAAATATCAAAATGGACATGTCACGTAGGCATCCCCCAGGCTCTGTGCTCTGTGTAGCCAGTGTCTCCGTGACATCTTTCGACATCATTTTGATATCTCTCAGGCTTCTCAAACTGAGCATGCCCACACCTGAGCTCTTGATTTCCCAGCACAGATTTTCTTCCCAGTCTTTCCTATTCCAGCGAATGACACAGCCATTCTCATAGCTAGGGATCTGCAGATGTCCTTGGTTCCTCTCCTCTATTCCTTATGTAAAATAGATCAGTGCATCTGTGGTCTGTTCTGTTCTTTTCAAGCACCTCCTGTCCCAGCCCTAATCTGATCCACCAACATCTCTTACCTGGTCTCCTTCTTACTCCATCCCTGTTACCTGGGGATTCATTATCCTCACAACTGCCAGAGTGATGTCTGCACATCAGATCATGTCACTCATCTGCTTAAAAGCACTTCATCCAGCCCACAGTTCTGTATACAGCTGCATGAGCAACCCATCCATTTAGGCAGTCTCTCTTCACGTGTGCTGTTCATTCCTCACTATGCCCCAAGCACTTGGCCTTGTCTCTGTTCCTGAAATATATCAGTTTTGCTACCTGAGAGCTTTGGAACATAATTCGCCTAAAATATAAACTTTTCCTATTCCAAATAGAACCTTTCATCTTCACACGAGAGCCTAATGCTTACTAATGAGTGTGATCTGGGGACTAATTTCTGTCCTCTTACAATATTATTTATTTTGTACTTGAAGGAGAATTTCAATGGCAATTAGTATGCAATAGTTGTTAAACTTAATTTACTATTAAGAAAACAACAGTCTGCTTCCGACTGCTTCTAAAATAAACGTCTTAATAAAAATCAATGTAATTATAACATTTAAAATATAAATTGGAAAACATCCCACAGTGTTTATAAAATATTCAGTATTTGAAACCTGAAATATTTTATCAATTTATTACTAGTTTAATTTTCATAAGACTCATTTCAGTAAAGATGATAAGTTTTTATCAGTGATGTTTGTAAATACTATAATAATGCATTATATGTACATAACAGTTTAAAGTACAAGCATGTATGCATGCATTGTCTCTCTTGAATTTGCAATCTCATGAGCACACAGAAATGGCTTGTGTAGAAACGTCTCTTGTCCAAGACTTCACCTTCAATCAGTAAATTTTGTTTGAAACTATACTATTCATCAAGAGCTCATGATCTAATGGAGGAGACACATAACAAACAAATAAGCCAGCAAATACAAATAAGGATTGGAAGGATATATTTTGTTGCTCATACACACTGGTTGAGTGTTTTTTTTTTTTTTTAGCCAGAAACATACTGAACTTCCAAACTAACCTTTAAACGTGAAATACAAAGAAAAGGATGAGCCAGAGACTCTTGGCATATTAACTGATAGGAGGTAAATTATTTGAGACAGTATAAAAGATTTTATTGTTTTGTAGGTCATCTACCCACTATCACCCCATCCAAAAGAGAATGCATTGGCATGGAAGGACTTGGAAATTTAGCCTCTGAGGAAGCAGGAGGTGGAATGGGGAGAGTCTGAATTACAGACCAGGATGGATGGAAAGAACTGAGTTTGGCCCAAAGGGGAAGGATTTTTCTTCTCCTTCAGAGTGCATGATAAGGTGCCAAGGTGAGAGGATGAGCAGAAGAGAGGAAGGAAAGCTTTCCCACCTGCAATTCCCCATGCACCCTATAGACACCAGCAGAACAAATTGGAAGCTGAAGAGACAAATTGTTTAGTATGTTCTCTTCATCGCTGTGGGCTTGACTTGCTGACAGCAAGCTTCATTATTAATGAAGTGTATCGTTCCTTGGTGAAGAAATCAGCTCTTTATAATTTAAAGAGAACTACATGTCAGTAGTTAGAAAAAAAAGAATCAAAGTCTCCATAACATGATACATCCTTAAATTTTGAGAGGACATTCATAGATTACTAAGTTATGATAAATCTCCCCACCCTTTCCTTGTTTATGAGATCTCCTTTTCTCCATTTAAGTGTCATTCATTCGATGCCTCCTTCCCTGCCCGAGCAAAACAATTCTTGGAGGGTGTCTGAAGTTGTGCCATTATGTAAAAACAATAAAACAAAACAAACAAAAACCCAATTGCCATCTGATGTGTAAAGATTCAAGGAGGTGAAGATCAAATCTGAATTGTTCATCATTTTATCCCTGCCTGCCAGCAAGATATTTTAGGCATAGCAAATGCTCAGTAAATATTTATTGGATAGATAAAAATGCATGCATAAATTGATTGAGTCAATGAAAGCTTGATATGAGTATTATTTAAACACTTACTTTTGGTGTTGAGTTATTATAACATTTGGAGTTCAAAGAAATCAAATGATAATTTGAGCACAGATAGATGGCACTTTTTAAAAGTTTGAAAGTATCATTAACAGTCTTGTCTACTCTGGTTCAGTGGACTTGGCAGTGTAGGGGTACATATAGAAAAGTTTCTTTCAGGTGACAAAATTTAAACATTTTGGTAAACCCTGAACTAGGGGAAAGGGTTTTTTATGAAAATGTACATGGAATATAAAATATAGGATATATGTTTTTCTTGAATTCATGCTACAATATATCTATAAAGCTCTCTATCAGAAAGACTGGTCTAACATATAACATTACACTCACTGGAGTGGTCAGACCTATTAAGAACTCAGCAAATTATAGCTATTGTAAATTGTGCTGCTATGAACATAGGGGTGCATAAATCCTTTCTGATTGGTGGTTGTGATTTCTTAGGATAAATTCCTAAGAGTGGGATTACAGGGTCAAATGGGAGATCCATTTTTAGTTTTTTGAGGAAACTCCATACTGTTCTCCACAGTGGCTGCACCAGTCTGCATTCCCACCAACAGTGCAAAAGAGTTCCTTTTTCTCCGCATCCTCGCCAACACTTGTCGTTTGTTGATTTGTTGATGATTGCCATTCTGACCGGTGTAAGATGGTATCGCATTGTCATTTTGATTTGCATCTCTCGGATGATTAGTGACTTTGAACATGTTTTCATGTGTCTCTTGGCCTTCCTTCTGTCGTCTTTCGAAAAGGTGAAGCATCACATGATCTCACTCATTTGTGGATAATAAAGAACATTATAAACTGATGATATTCTAATCAAAACAAGGCAAAACCACTCTGAGTCATAGGACAAAATTGTGCTTAATATCACAAAAATTGTGTTTGCAACCCTAATAATGAAAGTAAAAAGGTTTTCTTCTAAAAGAGGTGAATACAAAGTACTTCCCCCCTTTTTAGAGCCATTTATAAACCAGGGAGTGCCCTGGAGCTAAAATTTTACTGCTTATTAGTTGTAATTCTATTATTGTGTAGTTTGCAAGCCCTTTAAACTGAACCTAGTTCCTAGCAACCTATGAGGAAAGGAGGACAAGTATTCTCACTTTATAAATAAAAACGTGAAGCCATAAATTATGACCTCAAAATGATAACTATTAAGGACCAGAGTTTTTAGTCTTAGCCATGAAAGTAATGTAGTTTTGTGATAAAAATCCTAAGCTTTAGTATCACAAAGATTTAGGTTTGGATTCTTCCTTTGGTCACATACCAGCTGAGTTACAGTGGGCAATTCTTTAGATGAAGGCAGTATCTGAGAAACTTTTGGTCATGTGATATTATCACATTTCAGTTTGGCCAAGTATGAACGGGAATCACAAGAGGAACTCTTTGAGGAATCAGCTAATGAGTTTCCTTTAGCTTGGGAAGCCAAAGGATCAGGCATTAAACAAAAGTTCATTTACTCAGTGACACTACCCTTCTATGTGTTCCTAGGGTATTTTTTAGACTCTCCAACTCTTAATTTCTTTATATAGAACATTGGAATAATAATAGCACCTATTTGTATCAGTCAGAATAGGTTATGTGCTGTAACAAACAAGCCCCAAATCTCAATGATTTGAAATAATGAAATATATTTCATTCATTCATGTCCATTGTGGACTGACCAATAGCTTTTCCACCTCATCCTTGTACAAGAAACTGGTATAATTGGAATTTTACTCTCTGGAAAGTTATTGGTTATCATGGCAAGGAGAAGGCATGATAGCAAATTGCACACTGTCCCTTACAGATTTCCACCTAGAAGGGACACACATCTCTTGACTCACATTTCACTGACCGAAGCAATCCACTTCTCTTGCCTTACTTAAGAGGGTCAGGAAAATACAGCACAACAATGGGCCTATGGCCTGGATGGAGAACTGGATTGAATAGCCCTAATGGCCAGCACTTGTCCTATTAGGATTGCCATGAGGACTAAGTTAGTGAATGAAAACCTTAAAAGAGCTAGGTAATTAGGGATTGTTCTGACTGACGTTGCTTACAAACTTTATTAAAAAGTAGAAGCCCAACATCCCTCTTCTGGGGCGTGCAGGAAGCGGCTGATCGATGTCTCTCTCTCATCAATGTTTCTGACTTTCTATCCCTCTTCCTTCCTTTCGGTAAAAAATCATTAAAATATATATTAAAAAAAAAAAGTAGAGGCCCAGTGCATGAAATTTGTGCATGAAGGGTGTGTCCCTCAGCCCAGCCTGCATCCTCTCCAATCTGGGACCACTCAAGGGATGTCCAATTGCCCATTTAGGCCTGATTTTGGTAGGGCATCTCTCTCACAATCCAGGACTGCTGGCTCCCAACTGCTCACCTTCTTGCCTTCCTGATTGCCCTTAACTGCTTTTTCCTGCCAGCTTGATCACCCCCTAACTACTCCCCTACCTGCCTATTGATGCCTAACTGCTCCCCTGCCAGCCTGTCTGCCCCTAACTTCGCTCCCCTGCAGGCCTGGCCACCCCTAATTGCCCTCCCCTGTAGGCCTGGTCCCCCTCAACTGCTCTCTTCTACAAGCCTGGGTCTCCCCACAACTGCCCTTCCCTGCAGGCCTGGTTGCCCCCAACTTCCCTCCTCTGCTGTCCTGGTCACCTCTAACTGCTCTCCTCTGTAGGCTTGATTGCCCCCAACTGCCCTCCCCTGCTGGCCATCTTGTGTCCACATGGGGGCAGCAATTATGTGTATTAGAGTGATGGTCAATATGCATATTACCCCTTTTTTAGATAGGATAGAGGCCTGCATGGGTGGGGGCCAGCTGGTTTGCTCTGAAGGGTGTCCCGATCAGCGTGGGGGTCCCCTTTGGGTGTGAGTGGCCTGGGTGAGGGGCCTGTGGTGGTTTGCAGGCCAGCCATGCTCACCGGCTACCCAAGTGGAGGCCCTGTTATCTGGGATTTATTTATCTTCTATAATTGAAATTTTGTAGCCTTGAGCCTCCTGCTTGCTCTGTGGTCACAGCCATTTTTGTTGGGATTTATTTATCTTCTAAAATTGAAACTTTGTAGCCTTGAGTGGAGGCCTAGGCCAGCCAGGGTGTGCAGAAAGCTTGGCTTTCTCCATAGCCAGGGGCAACTCAAACCTCCTGCTCTCACCAGCTCTGTTGCTGCCGCCATTTTTGTTGGGATTTATTTATCTTTTATAATTAAACCTTTGTAGCCTTGAGTGAAGTCCACCGCCAGCCAGGGTGTGTGGGAAGCTTGGCCTTCTCCATTACTGGGGAAACCCAAGCCTCCTGCTCGCTCTGTGGCCACAGCCATCTTGGTTGGGTTAATTTGCATACTCCTGATTGGCTGGTGGGCGTGGCTTGTGGGTGTAGCAGAGGCACAGTCAATTTGCATATTACTATTTTATTAGATAGGATGATACCTTGAAACTTATTTCACCTTGTTGCATGTGGAGTCCCTTAAGAAAATGAAACATCTGGAATGAAGCCTGTCTTGAAAAAAGTAGGGCTGCGTAACTTCATAACCTTGTGCAGTGGAAATGTCTCAGTGTGCTACACAGACAGCACACAGACTTAGGATGACTTATGTGTAGCAGTGGTCAGTTATTCTTTTCCATCCAGTTGGGAAATTTGTGATTAATAAACTGCTAAAGAACAAAGAGAGCTGGAATCCTACCTCTCATTTTCTGGAGCCACGTTCATTATTTTTGGGCATGCAGCCTTGTTTCTGTGCATTCCTTTGCTCCACGTTAAGCTGCAAAACACACAGTCCTGCTTATGGTCCACAGATTCTTCCAGGTTGATAGGAACCAGGTCAGACTGTAATCAAAGCAATTCGGGTAAAAATAGGTCCTAGTGGTTTTTGGAGTCCTCGAGGTGTGACCCCAAGGGAAGCGAGGAGGAGTCTCCCTAATCCTACTGGCACTGCCGGGCACTATTGTCTCCAGCCCTATTTCTTTAATAATAGCATTCCATCCCTCACCTTCTTCCACCCCAGAAAGAGAGTCCTGTTTTAGAAGAAAGGTGGTAAGCAATTCAATCTCCCCTCCCCCCCAACCCCCACTGCCCCGCAAATCCCGTCTCCCCCACCCCCCCATTTCATCTGAGCAGAGGCTGGGCCAGTTGAGGAAATTCCTCCATCTCAGTGGCTTGCAAACATCAGCAGGCCTCAGAATCTCCTGGAGGGCTTGTTCAATCAGAAGGGTGGACCCATCCTCTGATTTAAAAAAAAAAAAGTTCTACATTCCTTTTTTAATTTTTAAAATTTTTATCTATTTCAGAAGAGAAGGGCGAGGGAGAGAGAGAGGAACACCAATGATAACAGTGAATTCTTGATCGACTGCCTCCTGCATACCCCACACTGGGGATCGAACCATAACCCAAGCATATGCCCTGATTGGGAATTGAACGGTGACCTCCTGGTTTATAGATCGACACTTAGCCACTGAGCCACACTGGCCAGGCCATCCTCTGATTTCTGAGTCAGTAGGTGGCATTTGGCCCATGAATTTGCGTTTCTGTCAACTCCACAGGTTATGCCAGTGCTGCCACATTTGAGTGACATTTGAGTGGCACTGCTTTATCTGAGTGAACTCTTCTTGGAGTCCCTACCTCTCCTGGCACCAAGACTTCCTGGGCCATTTCAGGTACCGGTTTTGCTTCTTTTCTCATGTTGCTTTTGAACTGTTGGATTGACCCTATTTCTCTCCCTTTATATTGCACTACTAGTCTTTCCTTTTATCTAACTGCCAAATTTTTTTTATTGTTACTGACTATGAATTCCTTTGCATTGGAACTATCTCATCCCAGAAGACCTTATAGAGAGAAAGCCCAGGCAGTTGCCTGCCCAGTACTTGTGAGGGCTGTATTTGGTCTTAGTGAATGTAAAACAATAAACACAATGCCAGCTCCCTTACAAGGGAAAAGGGATGGTTTCCTTGTAGCAGAGACACTTGGACCTTATAACCAACTATTTAAGAAATTTATGAGTGTTTTTATGATACTCCTAGTAGCTAGCTAGTTATTCAGCTGGCCTTTTTTGAAATCATTAAAAAAGAGTTATTTCAGCTTTATTTGTGGGAGATAAAATTAGTGTGCCTGCAATTTTTCACGAGGAATTTTATCATGTTGTCTTATTCGAGCTATAAATTCATAGTTGTAGCTCTTAAATTGCTCCTAAGATGACAACAAAATCATTTGACTTTTGAAAATAAAGGCACATTAGCCTAATGAAATGAAATTCCAGATTTTTAAGTGATCTTCTATTTGAGATGTTTATTAATAAATAGATGAGCAAAGAAAAATTATATTTAGATGGACCATAGCGTGAGCTCTTTTCCAAATGGCTTATGAGGATTTTTTTATGTATATATTTTGTTTCCTCTGAGCCTTTAATTACAACAGGGCTATTTGTGTAACTCAGTCAGTAGTAGGCTTTGGACAGCTGTGTACATTTTTGTATTTGTTCTCCAGACTCTGTTTGTGTATGTACAAATATTTTTAAATGATATTGCTTGCCCTATTTTTTTTAATATTCAATTAACTTACTCATTGAACATTTTTTTTCCTGTCAGACATTTTGTCTATATTTTAAAATGACCATACAGTATTCCTTTATTTGAATGTATCATAAATAATTGGTCAAATCATTTTGTTAATACAAATGAAAGAAAAATATACTTGTTGCCAAATTACCCGTTGGAAAGACATAGAAAACTTTCATGTAAACATTGCTTACAAATATAAAAGCCTTTGCTGATATCTCCTCAGCTTATACTTCTCATATGACACTTTAGGTGGGGGAGGGAATGAAATTGTTAAACTGACTGGGCTCTTTATTTTTAAATTTATCTTTATTGTTGAAAATATTACAAATGTGTGTCTCCCCCCCCCCACCCTGTACACCCCCTCCACCTGCACCTGCCCCTCCCAGACCTTCACCACACTATTTGTGTCCATGGGCTATACATATATGCACATGAGTTCCTGGTTAATCTCTCCCCATTCCCCACCCCAGCCTCCCCTCTGAGACTCATCAGTCTGCTGCCTGGGTTTTAAAATATCAATCAGTTTTTAGAGTGATAGGAGACATGTTTTAATATCCGTCTCTTAGTTTTGGAGACAGATGGTCAAATCTGTAGCAATGAAGAGATAAAAAGAGATAAAAATACCAAAAATTGTGCCTCAAAGTAATAAGATATTTAGAAAACTAAATAGATTTAGACTGTTGCCAATGTTACCTGCTTTGGGGAATGTTTGATCTTTATTTTACCTATGCATTGGGTGATATAGTTTTGATGTGTATATGGGGAGGGGGGATTTGATTATTTTCCACATATAGACTTGATAATTTTTTATAGAAGTGGGTTCTTATAAAAGTTAGAAGTTGAACTCATTTTTCCCTAACCATCAAAGTTACTTAGGGCATGGCGCTATGCTATGCAATTCAGAGATGCATTTGACTTCTTTCTTTAAATAACATACTTTGTTCTTATTTAAATAACATTTTTTTCTTACTGCATTCTAAATTCATAACCATTAACTCTTCACTCTCCCCCTCATCTGCTTGTTTTCTCTCCACATTTCTAATGATGTCTCCTGCCCCCCATCCTATTTCTGTTAACATGCAATATGATTGAAGGAGAAATCACGTGCTTTTGAAACATTCTTCTACTTACTTCTTGGCTGCATGGCATTGAACAAATTACTTACCCTCTCTGAATCACAATGAAATGGTAGTTTTTCTTTCTCTCTTTTACAAATTTTACTGAAGATTAAACATGATAATATATATTAAGTTCCTTAAAAATATCAGAAATCAGCAAATGCTAGTTCTTTTCTCATTCTGATTGTTCATTCTTTCTTCTCAATTTTATATACCTCTTCCCAAAGTTTCCAGATAAATAATTTGAACCTCATGATAGCTCTCTTGGAAAAGATTCAAGTTAAAACTTTTTTCTTTCTTTCTGGAATTCATCGTTATTAAAAAGTCACCATTTAATGAATGTTTACTTTGATCTATCTAAGCCCGTAGACTTTAGTCAACTTTATCTTACTGAAGTCTGAACAAATCCTAAAATGACCTTTTAAGCCGAACATAGTCCTCAACTATATAATGAGAAGGAATTACTATCCGAGTTCATGGGTTGAGCAGGCAGGGCTGGGTGGGGGAGGCTATGATAGTGACCAGTGTCTCCATCATTAAGACTTAGAGATTTCCTCCAAAAATTAAACATGGAACTGCCATTTGATCCAGTGATCTCACTTCTGGAATATATCCTAAGAAACTGGAAACACCAATCAAAAAGAATGTATGCACCCTTATGTGCGTGCATAGCAATGCAATTGCAATTGCTAAGAGCCAGAAACAGCCTAAGTGCGCATTAGTAGATGAGTGGATAAAAAAGCTGTGGACATTTACAACATGGAATACTATACAGCAGTAAAAAAAAAAAGAAGGATCTGTTACCCTTTGAAACAGCCTGCAGCGACCTGGATAGTATTATGTTAAGTGAAATAAGCCAGTCAGAGGAAGACAGGTATCATTTGACTTTACTCAATGTGGAATGTAATGAACAAAATAAACTTATTAACAAAATAAATCCAGAGATATAGAAGCACATTAATGAATGTTTACTTTGACCTATGTAATCCTGTAGACTTGTTTAGTCAACTTTATTTTACTGAAGTCTGAACAAATCCTAAAATGATCTTTTAAGCAGAACATAGTCCTCAACACTGGCCAGTCTCTCTTTGTTTCAGATACCAATTCTTAATTCATCCTGTATGGTACCTTGCACCAATAGATGCAGGTGTTGCTCAGGTAGGCAAAATTGTTTCCTGTACTTTAAGATTATGATCTAAGTAAGTCTCTTTCCTGAATTTCTGATTTAGTCTAGTTAGCGATTTTAGCCAGAGGGAAGGTAAGAGCAGGTGTGAAGAGATCAACCAAAGGACTGTGCTTCTATATCTCTGAATCTATTTTCTTAATCTCAGAGGGAAGGCAAGAGCAGGTGTGAAGAGATCAACCAAAGGACTTCTGTGCATATATGAATAACCAACCCATAGACACAGACAATAGGGTGGTGAAGGCCTGGGGTGGGCGGTGAGGCAGGACTAGAAGGGGTCAATGGGAAGATAAGGGGACATAAGTAATACTTTCAACAATAAAGATTAAAAACTAAAAGACTTAGAAATTTCACTACTGAATTCAGTTTCTGCCTTGGGATTGTGGGAAGTTATGCTTCTTAGGTCTAAACCCCCAACCAGTCTGAATTCATGAGTGTATTTATGCTATACTGGTGGCTTATCTTCCCTGGAGCTGAATACCTCTATGCCTGCAAGTTTTGTTTTGTTTTTTTAAAATAAATTTTTATTGATTTTTCACAGAAAGGAAGGGAGAGAGATAGAAAGTCAGAAACATCAATGATAGAGAGACATCGATCAGCCGCCTCCTGCACGCCCCCTACTGGAGATGTGCCCGCAAGCAAGGTACATGCCCCCAACCGGAATCGAACCTGGGACCCTACAGTCCTCAGGCTAATGCTCTATCCACTGAACCAAACCGGTCTCAGCGTCTGCAAGTTTTATAAGAATAATTCTGAAGCTACAGGGCATTCTCAAAAAGAAACTTGTTTCCATAAGTGAATCAAAGTTGTAAGGTGAGAGTAACAAGGTCTTCAGCGAGGTTGAGCTGTGGGGAAAGAAAGCCATCCCCCCTCTGAAGGACAGAGGGAGCCGTTTGAATACGTCAGGGCTACCCAGGACAGATGAAGTGTATCAATCCTGGTAAAGGATTTGCTTTACAATGCATAGCATGATCCTTGAGCAAAGTCTAGAAATTTCTTTAAAAAATAATGAAGAACATAAACTGATAAACAAAAACAGATCCAGAGACAAAGAAGCATGGATCAGACCATCAAACCTCAGAGGGAAGGGAGAGAGATCAACCAAAGGACTTTGTATGCATGCATATAAGCATAACCAATGGACACAGACACTAGAGGGGGTGAGGGCATGAGTGGGGGTATTGGAGGGCAATTGTGGGGGGGGGATAAGGACACATAAGTAACACCTTAATCAATAAATAAAATAAAAAATACATTTTTATTGATTTCAGAGAGGAAGGGAAAGGGAGAGAGAGAGAAACTTCAATGGGAAGAGAGAATCTTTAATCTATGACCTCCTGGTTCATAGGTTGATACTCAACCATTGAGCAACACTGGCCAGTCACCCTTTGTTTGTTTCAGATACCAATTCTTAATTCATCTTGTATGTTACCTTGCACCCAATAGATGCAGGTGTCGCTCAGGTAGGCAGAATTGTTTCCTGTGCTTTAAGATTATGATCTAAGTAAGTCTCTTTCCTGAATTTCTGACTTAGTCTAATTAGCGATTTTAGCCATTTGCTATTTTCTTGTGTGTGTGTTTTTATTTTTAATGAGCCAACCCATCTAATTACCCAAATGTGTAACAGGTTGGCCTGCCTTTTACTCTAATTTTCCAAACTTTAACATCCTTTTCTCTGCCCTATATTTAATTAGAGTTCCAGAGTGGAAATAAAATAAAAGCAGTGCATGCTCCTTGCAAAAAGGTGAATAGTGAGGTTACATAAAAAGTGAGTGTTGTTACCTGTCACCCACCATGTTACTCTTTAAGTGTAAGCTCTGTTAATAAGGATTATGTCTCCCATATCCCTCCAGTATGTATTCAAACACATGTTCTGTATGTTTGCCACAAACAGGACCTTACTCTGTTTCTTCTTCTAAAAGCTACAAAATAGATGTGAGAATTTTTCCTTATTGTCATACATTAATCCTTTTAAATATCTATGTCTTAATCCCATTGTATAGATGCAGCATAACTGATTTAACCAACACTCCATTGATGTACATTTAAATTAGTTCCAAGTTGTTGCTATGACTGCAGCATGAAATGTGTACTTTTATGTATGTGTAGCTACGTCTACAAGTCTTTTGAAAGGCTGGTTCACAGAAGTAAGATAGAGAGGATGGACATTTCAACTTGCAAAAGTCATTCCCAAATTAACGTTTTAAAAAGGACCATTTCATTGAAACCGGTTTGGCTCAATGGATAGAGCTTCGGTCTGCGGACTGAAAGGTCCCAGGTTCAATTCTGGTCAAGGGCATGTACCTTGTTTGTGGGCACATCCCCAGTAGGGGGCGTGCAAGAGGCAGCTGATTGACGTCGCTCTCTCTCTCTCATTGATGTTTCTAACTCTTTATCCCTCTCCCTTCCTCTCTTTAAAAAAATCAGTAAAATATATATTTTTAAAAAAGTACCATTTCATCTCCTCATTGACAGCTTATTAGAGTTTATTTCCTTATACCTCACTAGTAATGGGAATAATCAATCCCTTTTTTTTTTGTCAGTTAGTAAGTGGAATTATATTTTTACTTTTGAAATTGCTTTAGTTTGCATTTCTTTGCATGCTATCAAGTATTACTCTTTTCATTTGTTAACTGGACAGTTATATTTTTCTTCTATAAATTGGCTATTAACATCTTTGGTACATTTTTCTTTTGGGTTGTGATTTCTCATAGGAAATAACCAGTGAAGCAATCCATAATAAAGCATAACAGGTATTTGAAGCTAAAAATAT
The DNA here is from genome assembly GCA_004026805.1 of Lasiurus borealis. Classification (NCBI taxonomy): domain Eukaryota; kingdom Metazoa; phylum Chordata; class Mammalia; order Chiroptera; family Vespertilionidae; genus Lasiurus; species Lasiurus borealis. The sequence continues at coordinate 6,947 of PVJN01002904.1, read as the reverse complement.
CTCGGGCATGACCCCAAAATACCGTCCCCTAGTGGAAAGTGGTCACCTGTATATGGTGTTTCAGAGACATGGTGTTTTCCGCTGTTGGGTTAGGCCTTCCTTGAAACCATTTTTACTGCTAAGCATTCTTCCCTGTCTTTTTAACACATCTGATAACTTATGCAGTTTACTGTTCTCAAATCTTCCTTTTCAGGTAACATATTTGGAGTCAGGATTTGGTAGATGATTCAGTAGTCCCAGCAATCCCAGGAAATAATTCCTGTCCTTACATAAATGCTTCTTAACAGAAGAGATGGAAGGAAGTAAGGACCTTATAGGAAATATGTAGGAGTTAATCGTCATTTCAGATAGTTAGCATTTGCAGTAGTAATCCATTGTTTTCTTCCCCAGTACATGTTTCTCTTTTTCTTCCTCCACTTGATTCCCCACCTTTTCCTTTTCCTTCACTTGTTCCTTCCTTTCCTTGCCTTTCCTGATCTTCCTCTCCAGGAGCAGCTCTGAATCAATTGATTTTGTCTCCTGGAATTCTAGGTAAAAACCCTAAGTACAGCAGCACTGATTGGTCCTTCTTCAGTGGGGAAACCATAGGCACGCCATTTATATTAGGAGGGATGGTCAGGGGATCTTACTTGTTCACCTTTGCGCTCTCCAGGTGACAACGATTGGAAAACAATGATTGCAGGTTTAAAATTGGGGAAGAGAATATTATTTTATATATATATATATATTTTTTTTTACACAGAGGAAGAGAGAGGGATAGAGAGTTAGAAACATCGATGAGAGAGAGAGACATCGATCAGCTGCCTTTTGAACGCCCCCCACTGGGTACATGCCCTTGACCGGAATCGAACCCGGGACCTTTCAGTCCGCAGGCCGATGCTCTATCCACTGAGCCAAACTGGTTTCAGTGGGGAAGGGAATATTATTATAGCTGGATGATATAATTGTATTTCTAGAACACCTAAGAGAATGAAATGAACACATTTTTTTTAAAAACATTGACCGAGTTCAGTAAAGTAACTTAGTACAAAATTAATGCACAACAATCAGTAGCCCTCCTATAGCCAAACAACCACCACTTAAAGGTAGAAATGATAGTGAAAGAAAACAGTAGAAATCCAGTGAGAAAATACCCAGGAAACAAAAAGTAATAAGAAATGAGAAAGATCTTGTTCTTAAAAACTGACATAAAATAAAATTTTTAGCTGAAATATTGCAGTGGCGAAATGTCAGTCACATTTATTTGTGTACAGATTTGACATGACCCCAATAAAACTAACAAGATTTTAAAAAATCAAATTCTAGAGTTCATAGGCAACATAAAATGTTCATAGGCATAGAGAAGGATAAATGGTGATGGGAAAAATAAAATTAATTTTAAAAAATGTGTACTCAGATTTTACTAATAGGAAAAAAAAAAAAAAAGTAAAATGCTCCAGTGGAAATGATGTAGTTTGAACTATTTTCTAATGCTTTAAAAGATGCTAATGGTAGCTTTGAGCTACCATCTTTGGAAAACTTGAAGATAAATTTGATGTATGTTACTCTGGATTAAGACATAACTCAGCTCATGACTAATTTAAATGGTGTTTTTGCTCTGCTGAGAGATGAGTCCTTACTTGCAGTAGAGAAGAAATATCCTTTGTATTCTTAACAGGGTTGGCACAGCTGGGTAACATGCAAAACTGATAGACTGCTAAAAGATGTTTGATAGAAAGTAGAACAGCAAGAATTGAAACTTAGTACTGCCCTCCATCTTTCCCCCTTCTCCTACATGACTGTCAACAGTATGCTTGTACTTTCCAGGCATTTAAAATCACTGGAAAGAATATTAGAACCTATTCGAGCCTCAGTTTCTCTTTTTTTATAAATATTTTTTATTGATTTCAGAGAGGAAGGAAGAGGGAGAGAGAGAAACATCAACGATGAAAGAGAATCATTGATAGGCTGCCTCCTGCACACTCCATGCTGGGGGTGGAGCCTGCAACCCAGGCATGCGCCCTGACTAGGAATCAAACTGTGCCCACCTGGTTCACAGGTCAATGCTTAACCATTGGAGCTATCCTTGGCCCGACAGAGTCTCACTTTCGAATGCTGTCTCCACAAACATGGTCATCATATCTCTACATCAGTGCTTCTCAACCTTTCTAGTGCCTTGACCCTTTAATACAGTTCCTCATGTTGTGGCGACCCCCAGCCATAAAATTATTTTTGTTGCTACTTCATAACTGTAATTTTGCTGCTGTTAATGAATTGTAATGTAAATGTCTGTGCTTTCTGATGATCTTAGGTGACCCTGCTAGTGGTTCTAAACCTGTGGGTCACAACCCACAGCTTGAGAACTGCTGCTGTAGAGCCTAAGACCATCAGAAAACACAGATATTTACCTTATGATTCATAATAGTAGCAAAATTACGGTTATAGAGTAGTAACAAAAATAATTTTATGGTTGGGGGTCACCACAACATGAGGAACTGTATTAAAGGGTCGCGGCACTAGAAAGGTTGAGCACCACTGCTCTAAGTGAAGTTCCTGTAAATGTTCAGCAGAGGAGGGATCTGTATGAAACGTCCAATTTGTGATTTTTAAATACTTCAGCTCTCTACCCGGGGATGGCTCAGCTGATTTCCTGCATTTAATACATATATGACTTCTTTAGGGGTAGCTTCCTTAACACCAATTGCAAGCTGACTTCCTGTCAGGAAATGCAGTATAAAAGGAGTGTGACGATCACTGTAAGAGCTTGTCCAGATTTGAAGAATTGGGGGAGAGGGCAGGAAGCATATTTCTCTGTTGGAGGAAACAGGCTTCTAATTTCTTACGTTCCTGTGGAAAATGGCTCCCACTGGGTCGCAGCAGGGTTTGCTCTAATAGTTCATTATGGATCCATTATGTGGCCTCCTGGAGACTTTTGTGCTCTGTGGACTTTATAGATTTCAGTCACTGGAGAGCAATTGTCCCATGCCATTGTTATGCAGCTCATAATTGGGTTGGGCCCATATTTTATGGTTTGTCAGGATTACAGGTGGAAGGCATCGGGAACCAAGAGCACATACAAGTGCAGTCTCTACTACACCTGGCATTTTCTGCATGTTCAGGATGTACTTGACCATAAGTGATATTTTATATTTAACGACTTCACTGTATTGTGCTAGTTATCAAAAATAATCTACTTCCCTTTTGTACTGAATATTAAGGAACCATTCTCTCCAAGACAGACCAGCGAAGGCCTTCAGAGTACACCTAAAATCACAGCGTAATCTTTTTGTCACAAAATTACCATTCTGTGCATTTTCACTTTATTTCACCCTCAGGGCATCTTCTCTAGTCCTCGGATCCCCAACCCTCATATTCCTCTTCGTCTGTTTTATGCCCAGACGTCCCTATGGAAACAGAATGGCGCTTGCAGAATCGATCAGATTATTCATGCAGTTAGTTCAATGGCATCATCAAGATGAGTAAAATCATCAGATGGGCTGGTTTTGGGTTTTTCCGACCCTGCTTTTATTATTGCAATTATTTTTTTGTTACAAGTCTTCAAATATGAAGAAATAGACTTTCTTCTTTCTAAATTATATTTCCCATCTGTTTCTCTCTTCTTTGCAGCCATCAAATTATTCATGCTCTGCCACTAAAATGCAGACTCCACTCAGATAGTTTTTTTTTCAAATAAATCATATTGTTCAGATTATTACAGTTGTTACTCTTTTTTCCCCCCATAGCTCCCCTCCACTCAGTTCCCACCCCACCCTATCCCATGCCCTTACCCCCCTCCCCACTGTCATCCATAGGTGTATGATTTTTGTCCAGTCTTTTCCCATACGTCCCATACCCCTAGAATTGTCAGTTCACTCCCTTTCTATGCTCCTGATTCTATTATATTCACCAGTTTACTCTGTTTGTCGGATTTTTTATTCACTTGATTTTTAGATTCCCTTGTTGATAGATATGTATTTGTTGTTCATAATTTTTATTTTTACCTTTTTCTTCTTCTTCCTTTGATTAAAGAATACTTTTCAGCATTTCATATAATACTGGTTTGGTGGTGATGAACTCCTTTAGCTTTTTCTTATCTGTGAAGCTCTTTATCTGACCTTCAATTCTGAATGATAGCTTTGCTGGGTAGAATAATCTTGGTTGTAGATTCTTGCTATTCATTACTTTGAATATTTCTTGCCACTCCCGTCTGGCCTGCATAGTTTTTGTTGAGAAATCAGCTGACAATCGTATGGGTGCTTCCTTGTAGGTAATTAACTGTTTTTCTCTTGCTGCTTTTAATATTCTCTTTGTCTTTTGCTCTTGACATTTTAATTATGATGTGTTTTGGTGTGGTCTCCTTTGGATTCCTTTTATTCGGGTTTCTCTGCACTTCCTGGACTTTAAGTCTATTTCTTTCACCAGGTGGGGAAAGTTTTCAGTCATTATTTCTTCAACTAGGTTTTCAGTATCATGCTCTCTCTCTTTTTCTGGTACCCCTATAATTCTGATGTTGGTATGCCTGAAGTTGTCCCAGAGGCTCTTTACACTATCTTCATATTTTTGGTTTCTTTTTGCTTTCCTGGTTGGGTATCTTTTGCTCCTTTGTATGTCAAATCTTTGACTTGATTCTTGCAGTCCTCTACTCTGCTGTTGGATCTCTGTATATTATTCTTTATTTCAGTCAGTATATACTTAATTTCTAGTTGGTCCTTTTTCATATCCTCGAGAGTCTCATTGAACTTATCAGCAGTTTCAAGAAGATTCTTGAAAAACCTTATAACCATGGTTTTGAACTCTATATCCAGTCGTTTGCTTTCTTCCATTCTGTCATTTGTGATCTGTTTTTTTGTGTCCACATTTTGTCTAGTGCCTTGTGTTGATAGAGTGGCTTTGTGTGCTTAGTCTCCTATAGGATTCAGTGGCTCAACCTTCCCAATTACCTGAGGTGGACACTCTTGGTGCACCTCTTTGTGGGTTGTGTGTCCAGTCTTGTTGTAGCTAAGCCTTGGTTGTTGTTGGTATCACTGGAAGGAATTGACCTCCAGGCCAAGTGGCTGTGAGGATCAGCTGTGTCTACGCTTGGAGAATTTCTGTGCTGGAGACACCCTTATGGGGCAAGACTTGCTTCAGTGGCGCTTTGGTGTTCACGGAGTCTGCCCCTTGAGTGTGTCCCTATGGATCTGAGGAATTGTAATCTAGATGGTCCCACTCTGATTACTGGGTACATTGGCTCTTGGATCTCCAAGGAGATGCAAATTTAGCCTCTGCCTGAGGCCACCCCACAGGAGCTAGGGAAAGATCTGCAGATTCCTCTTCTTTGTTTGGGGTTTGGAGATGCCCAGATGAGGCCCAGCTGTGAAGCAATGCAAATTGCTGTGGAGCCTTGTGCCTTTTTTTGGAAGTTCTGGTGCTCTCTGAAGTTTAAGTAATTTTAGATTGCAAAGGGCCAGGCCATTCATATGCAAAAGCCTCTCTACACACACCTTGGGTGGGGTAGGTTCTCAGGGAATCAACCTGCAGAGCAAACAGCTTTGGCTGATCCTCAGCCCTGCCCTAAGAGGTCCCTGGGTCTCAGTGTCTCTTGGTAATTGCTTCAAGCACCTCTGAAAGAAAGCCACACTTGAGTTCACCTGAAGCCAGACAGTCTATTTTTTTCCCCCGTATGAGTCTAGGTCCCCAGAGTTTTACCCAGACCTGGAGTTCAGAGCAGTTGGGAGTTTGTGTTTCCCTCCCAGTTGAAAAAGACAACCGCATCCTCAGTTGCCAGCCCTCTCAGTGTGTGCACCTCTGTACCTCTGCACTTTACTTCTGCACCTCTACTCCTCCTTCAAGTCTCAGTGTGCTTTTCTCTTTCCTTCTAGTTGTAGAATTTTCACTCAAGCAGCCTTCCTGTGGTTCTGGATGATGTCCATTTTGTCTTTTAGTTGTAGTTTTGAAGTAGCTGTGCAAGGCAGCAATTTGAGGTGTTTACCTCTGCTGCCATCTTAGTTTCTCCCTCAAATAGTTTTGACTCTTAAATCCCAGGGTAAATTTTCAATCATAATTTCCTTTTCATATGCAGTGAACCATCATTAAAATTTAATTTATTAAAATATAGTTTTGGTTTGCCTAGCTGAACAATGAAAGAGTTAATAGTGAGCAATGAAGAGTTTAATAATATTAGCCAAGTTATTAAGACTTTAGTATAATCAACTGTCAACATTTTATATATATTTACTTAATTTTGAATTTTGTCCTTAAAAAGACCCTAAAATAAGACATCGAGACCGGTTTGGCTCAGTGGATAGAGCGTTGGCCTGTGGACTGAAAGGTCCCAGGTTCAATTTCGGTTGGGGGCATGTACCTTGCTTGCGGGCACAACTCCAGTGTGGGGCGTGCAGGAGGCGGCTGATCAATGTCTCTCTCTTATCGATGTTTCTAACTTTCTATCTCTCTCCCTTCCTCTCTGTAAAAAATCAATAAAATATATTTTTAAAAAAAAGACATAGCTGATGTCACTAATATACACTGAGTGGCCAAATTATTTTGATCTCTGGACACATAATAATCTGGCCACTCAGTTTATATCCTAAATAATAAAAGGATAATATGCAAATTGTCCCCTCAACCAGGAGTTCGACCAGCAGGCAAGCTAGCAATCTGCCCATTTCCTCTCCTCCTGGCCAGGCTGGCTGGACCTCACTCATGCACGAATTCATGCACTGGGCCTCTACTACATACACACTGAGTGGCCAGATTATTATGGGTTCAGAGATCATAATAATCTGGCCACCCAATATAGACCTTAGTTCCCAAACGTTAAACTGTGATGTGCATTCATTATTTCCTTGGCTTTACAACAAGCCTGTAGGTACTATAGGTACTGTTACTGTCCTCATTTTACAGATGAAGAAACTGAGGCTTCAGGAAGTTGGGATGCACTGTGTATTAAAGAGTGTTTTGCCTTCCTACAGATGGAATAACTTAGC